>JAIQCU010001567.1:0-19821 GCA_022114935.1 Leptestheria dahalacensis
AAACAACAACATGAAGTGGAAAAAAGTGAACAATATGTCTCCATGCTGTTAAGCAATGGAGACAATTATGAATGAGAAAGTTAGTTGTGAGCTGTCCACAAAGCTGGGTTCAGTGCTTTCGTACTATAGCGTTTATAAGAGTTATCATTAAGCAGACATCATCAGTAATCAGGCCGTTTTACAATACCGTTACCTTAACGCCTTCATGAGTTAATAACTTGAACACAGTACTATGCAAGTATTGCAGAAACATTATTGTGAAACTTTATCAGATAATAAGACACTTTAATGGAAGTACTTGGTAATTCCATTACACTCTCATGATATCATATTAGGTATAATTTCAATTTTTCAATGTCGACACTAGCGATAGTCATTTATGCATCAGGTGGCGACCCCAACCCTATTGTGCGATAGTCAACTTTGCTTATCTATACGTGCGTCATATTGTTCCAGTAATCAATAGTTTCTAAAATCACACGCTGACTTCATACAAGTAACTTGAGTATTTTATTTTGGCGAGGACTATTTTAATCGCAAAATGAAGTTCTGTTTGAGAGTGATGATAATAGATTATATTGCATTTGCAAAAAAAATTAAGAAATCATATTTGACAGCGAATAAAACTCGGTCTGGATTTCTGGTAAATGCAGTTATTTACACACACACAAAAACTACTGTATTAATCATTTTGCAATTTAAAACGTGATCAGAGGAACCCTTTTGTGTAGATTATCTTGGCGATGAATCTATATTGGCAAATCTCAAGGGCGTGATCCATGAAAAGGTAAGTTACACAACTGTAAATTCGAATTGTTCCCCACGTAAACATACAAACACCTATAAATAACTCTTTCATTTCAACTGCATTGTCTTTGTTCCGCAGTCTTGTTTCCACAAAGAACAACACAAACCACAATTGACTTCCTCGCCTAGCAAGAACCCTGGTTGCAAGTCTTGGGTAGAACCAGTGTTCCGACTTTGATTTGCAGGAAATGTTACTCAAATACAGCTCGCAGACTCCGGCAGCTATTCTCGTTGTAATCTTGGGTTTTAGTCAAGTGTCCGAAATGCAGCACTTTGGTAGAGACATTGACAAATTACGGTACTTGTCGGGATCGAAAGGTAAGTAAGCTCTTTTGTTTCCTGGTTGTTACTTGATAGGATTTATACGTCATGAAGTTAAGTATATTAAGCTTAAAGTTTGATATAACTTAATCTTTTATAGACATACACACCTTCTTCCTTCTTAGAGACGGGTGTTGATTAAATGCTTCTGAACATAGATTTTCAGATTTCTTCAGTATTATCGGACAAACCCCATATATTGTAAAATGACTCGTTAATTGTTTAATGTTTCATATATCGTTGTCATACTTCAATATCTAAGATTGCCATCCCAATGCGAAAATCAGCAGGTCGAGGACCTGCTGAACGACCTACTGCTAATCTTCTATACCTGCTGGATTTGGGCAAATATGAGTGGTTTCAGCATTTCCTGATTTCAAAAGTAAGCAGATTGGAACCATAGAGCTGGTTGAACTGCTGGTAAACCTGCTGATTTTTCCACTGGGACTCGTTCGTCCTCTCAGTAGACTTGTTTGCTTGCTCTAAAACCAGGAAATTTAACATCCTAATAGTTGTAATAACTATAGAAGGAGCTGTTTCGTACTCGGGGTACTCGGACGCATTAACACACGAGGGATGTCTTCCTCAACCTTGCATTCCCGAACCAGCTAACAAGAAAGTTGACGTCCAGCTCATGTCCCTCAGTACTTTCTTGCTGTTGATTCTATCCAACATGTCGGGTTTCAGGTTCAGCTGCTGGGCCTCCGCTCCAACGTCAACTACAACGACAACAGAAGTCTTGAATACGGCGGCCATTCGTACGGTAACGATACCGGGAACCATTACAACCACCATTACATCGAGACCTATAAAAACCGAGCTCTCCGTGGTGGTTACAACACCGTCTACCGTTATTACCCGTATCATACCCACCAGCGCTACAATTTCTACTACTACAACTATCTATAGCTCGCTTTGTTGATTAGTTTCTAGCAAACAGTCCTCTATTCTACAGACTTCTTAAACTACTTCCTTTGTTGTAGCCAAGTACTGTAGGGTTTGAATGGACTCGTATACAACTGGGAAATACATGAGCATAAAGTGACATTTGTTTCGATTAAGCTATACATTGCTACATACTGCAGCAAAATGATGCCAACGTCATCCACTGAATAAAATTTTTTGGTGTTTTATCTATAAATTAGCTGAAATGTCAAGAAATACGTGTACTCAACAACGGTTGGAACTCCTGTTGCAAACTTCCTCGCAATGTAATTTCGCGTTATTCCTGACGCATGAAAGTTATTTATAGCTTCCCTTCAAGATCGTTTGACCGCATCAGACGTTTTGTTTCTAATTTTAACAAAATTTTTTTTTGTATTTTGTTTCCTGTTCATTTTACCTGCTGCGGTCGCCGGGTGTCGTCTATACAACATGTGGAGGATTAAGATGGTACACGAGTAAGTTCAGTTGTTTGTTGAACTCGGGCAGAAGATGCTGCTCGGTACCTTGACTCTCGTCTACGTTTCCCATCTAGCTCTTGCGAACAGCACAATCGGCGAGAAAATCAACTATGGAAGTTTTCTCGATCTTTTACCTAGGAATGCAGCTACTCCTTCTGGAGGCAACGGTACTGAAACTATACTATGTTACTGTTTACGTAAGGATGAAGTTTTATTAACTGATTATTGGATAGAAATCAAGATTGAACCATCGACGCCATACCCTGCAACTCGCCACGATTACTATTACTCTCAACACGAACACCATTTACCCGGTTACAACGACTATCAGCTGCCTTTATGCGAACCAAGGTATTGCCCTTCGAAGAGCACAATATACCGAAGCCGATTCTGTCAGTTCTAATACCACTGGCCGGCTTATTCGCCTATGGGATTGCAGCTTGTTACTCTTCTTCTATAGTATCCAGTACGGTATCCACAGTAACGGTAAACAGAACAGTGGTCACGGCAACGGATACTTTGACATCTACTGCTTTGATTACTGCCACAATGATTGAAGTGACGACAGATACAGTAACCATGCTGTATACGTCCACAGCACCATTGTTACCCGTTTACATCGATGTGACAACACTGTACATTGTTACTCAGACGTTTATCGAATGCAGGAAACCTGTCTTTCTTGCTGCTGCCCTTAGGGTATTGTACTATTCAGTAATTATTCTAAGCCCTTTACACCTACTTTCAGTCAAATTTAATTTCTATAGGTTATGGATGAAGAGGAGTCTTTCGAAAATACAACGGAAGTAACGAGCGATACGGAAATTCGGATTGCAACACTTCCTGCAACGATTACAGCATCGCCAACAGCACTCTCTCCATCACAAACACCCGAAATCCAAGCTGCAGAATAAAGAATAGCAAACATCCTAAGCACATGTCAACATTCTAAATTATACGTAGCTTAGACGTGCAGAATCACGTGCGTCCTGTGTACATATCGAGATTAACGCAACCGACGAGGAAACCCTACCAAGTGTTGACAAATACAGTATTTACAAACCTTAAGGTCTAACTTATCTAAAGTACTCAGTTACTGTTAAGTTAATGTTATAACTTGTAACAAGCACTGTTAAGGAGTTCATAAAATGCATCTAAAATTTACCCTGGTTTGCAGTGCAGACTGACTCTAAAGGGGCGAAACAATTAAGGAAAGATGGTCTAAGGGGCGTATCGTAGGAAGAAAACCCGGAAATGTACAGACATTCGTACGTGCAAATAGGTTTCAGTCGCTCTTTTCAATTGGATTACTCGAGTCGCACTGAATGATCGATTGTGTCCCCGTGTAGCTCGGACCATAGAACTATAGCTTCGTCAGCTGCTCTCCTAATTCAATAAACAAAATACTTGGCTTGTGGCACGAGAAGAAAACAAAAAGGAAACCTAGGCCAAAAAGAAAGTCATGCTTGTGTCTTTTAGAACTTCGTGAAGGAACGTGTAAGATTTTTTTTTTTGTTTTTTAAGTGAGAATATCGAGAAATGGATACGAATGCTGGCTTTGGGTGGACAGTAGCAGACACTTGCGAGCCGTCAAAAACGCGTTTGAATCAGCTGCGGAAAAACGTGCTCTTTTTCAGTCAAAACCGATTAGAACGCCGAGCAAGCCTGCCATCGCTGGTCGATGCAAACGACAGCTGTCTCGGATCGGAATTACCATCGATAACAAGCGAGGAATCGTACTCGGAATGCTCTTCGATCCACCTGCGAGCACTGCGTCATCTCAACTCAAGCACCGTTACTCAAAGTAAACTTCAAAGTACATTTACAAGTTTGATATCAAGTAAATTAAATGAGATTTTGATTCATAGGTTTTACCAAGGCACTCCAAAATGCATACAATGCACGAAGCTACAGTTTTCTCCTCGGTGACCTGCAGGAAGTCCACAGTGACCTGACCAACATGGCTGATAAGTTGAGCCATCTGACGACACTGCTGAAAACGACCAAACCGAGCTCGCCAGAATCGGCAATAGACCTGACGGCACTGAATGAAGAAACAATGGCTGACTTAGTACATCGTGTTCTCAAGCAAACGTGTCATCTTCACTTGTCGAAACAAGAAGGTGTTGATGTATCTCTTATTGTATGACTGGCATCTTGTAAGGGTCTAACTTAATTAGTAATCCATTTCTTGTAAATCCCGATCGAAAATAAACGTGCTTTCTGGTTTGTCGCTTCTGCAGGTTGATTTGCGAAACTGTATACAAGTTGCATGCGCACTGAAGTTTGTCAATTAGATTCCGTGAAGCGTCCACAGCGTGCGTGATGAAACCCAAATACGCGGTTGCATGCTGCAGCAGCGCAAAAGCCGCCACGGGATCGAATGTTTAAATATAAAACCACTCTATTTTGAGACTCCCCCTGTTGTACGTCGAAAAGTTGGACAGATGATTATTTTTACGACGGAACGGTTCTTCTCTCAAGTACTCGGACGTAAATACCTGAAATACTGTTAACTTTGTAGCTACCATTAATTTTATCAAGCATCTTATCAGGTGCAGGTTAGAGTAAGAGCACCAGATTCAAGGGTTATTTGCCGTGGATTTGTAATGTTAAGGAGTAGTTCTAAAAGTAGCCGGTCAGGGTTCTTCGATTCGGCTACTGTCGGACTCAAACTGGTTCGGTTCTAAGCTCATTATTTAGTGGGCCGTCGAAGGCGACAAGTGTTTGTTTGTGCCTGTGACGGTGTAAAATGTTGGCTGTGCCTCGCATACGAGTTCGGAGGTACACTTTCTGCAATGAGCAAGTTGACGACCAGCTTCCAATTGGCCCGACACCCGTCAGACCCAGAGCTTTTTCACATCCCGTCGTCCTATATTCTGGTACATATGCACACACACGTATATATTTTTAAAACAGGCAGATAAATAAACACTGAGTGTGTTATGGTTCACACACTCGTCGTGTAAACGCACTTTTTACCATAACCTTAACTTAATTTTGCGTTTTTTTAAACAAAATTCAAATTATTATATGTTAAATCGCTTAAGTTATAAACCATATTACTTTTATCTTACATTTAAACGTAAATGTAAACGTACTCGCGTGAACGCACTTGTGCTATTAACCAAATCTAGCGAGTTTTGAACGAGATTCGTACCAATTAATTTCTTTCGTACTAGTCATATAACTCATATCAGTTTAGTTAACCGCATAAAAATGAATAAGCTGATGTTGTAAACCTGGATGCTTATTAATGACTTGTTCCATGAACTTAGATAACGGTGTCGATAAGGATGATATCGTCAGCGAACGCGGAAGTCGTGTCACCAATCTACTGGCATCGCAGACTCTGACTCTTCTTTTAAATCTACCGCACAGCATGTAATTTTTCAAACGTCACCTAAATTCTCCTCCTTTTCACCGCCAACGAATTCCATTGGCGCGGGGTTCTCCAGTAGTGTCTTAATGATAGTTCCAAATCCACTCTTACCTTTCTGAATCTTAAAAAAATGCGCCTGTTGACTTGGCACCGGTCCCACGTGACTTTCAGTCACAAGGACAGCATGCTTTCCCAAGGATTCTTTTATCTTTTTTGTTTTAATAAGCCAAAACAGTGTTTATGTAAACGCTGTCACATATGCACGGCGAAAAAACCGTATTTGCTCTAGATAACCAGCGAAACAGATCAGCTAATGGACAGCGCCATCTCTTGAGGAATAAGGAAAATACTTCCTGCCATGAAATCTTAATCTTTTTCTGTTTGTAACTGGCAGATATTAAATAGAAATATTTTTAAATTAAAATTAAAAAGGTTAGATATGAGCAAAGATAACTAAGGCGCTAAAGCAGCAGAAAGTTTTGTTGCGTCTATTGACTCAACAGAAAAGCCGGTAACCGGATCCGCGTCATAATGCTAGCAGTCGACTTTTACTTTTTCGCCTCAGTCAGTACTGGCCTGAATAGCGTTTGGTAGTCTCCCCTACTTCACATATGTGCCATACGAGCTTTTAAATTCATCTTCTTGTAAGGGACACAGGTAATTACATTTCACTCAAACAACAATTCTAAGTTATTTTTGTCTTCTCTACACGTGGTTAAATTCAGTTTGTTTCTTAAGATTTTAGATAAAGAGTGAAAACTGTAGCAGAGTAGAGGTAAATCTGGTTGCTGCTGCAGAGGTTTTTATTGATCCTTTTCCAAACTTTTCAATGTAGATTCCTTCAGCACAGTATTACAGTGTTATGTGATTAAGGATCAGGTAATATTGATTACTACTTTCGCTTATCGTTTTATTCCTAGCCTTTTGGACTGGGCCTATTCCCTTGGCAACCATCCAGAAAGGGAAACTAGTACTCCGGACTTTCGTCATTTTTGTTTTATTTTCCTAAGGTCAACTCACACGCCATCTGGTGGCGCATTGAAAAAACTGGCGCCAAATTCAAATTTTTCAATACCTTGTTTAGTTTGTGAATTAAAAAAATAATGTGATAAATCGGTAAGCTGGTATCCATATTGGTTTCGATCGATTCCTAAGTCATGCGGATTGCTTTGCTCGGCCACGGATTTCCAATCAATGCACCAGGTGAGCGTCAGAATACAGTCCGCTCGTCACGTTCACTCGGTCGTTTACGTAAGCGGGGTCTCATATGCAGTCAAGAGAGAATGTATAACGCGATTAGCATGCACCAATGGACAGTCAACATATGGGTTGTCTCTTGTTTTCCTCTTTTTTTAACCAATGTGCAAAAGGCTTCAGTCAGCCGTTTTTTTACACAAAGATTCGCAAACGCGTGCGGATTGCATGAGAAAATCCGCGGGTTGTCATTTGAACTAGTGACCCTATAGCCGTGGCTGGTTATCTGATACGGAAGTCATATGGCTAGTCTGAAGGATCCTTATTTGTTCGAAAATAAATAAATAAAAAAAGGAGATAAGAGTAAAAAGTGAAAACAAGGAAGTAAATTCAAAGGAATGGATAATGAGAAAGAAGCGAGAAAAGTGAAATGAGGAAATAGTAGTAAACAACTGAACGAGAAATAAATCACGTGCTGCAAAGTACCGTTTCTAAGACTACTTGCGTCAATTTACAATTGATACGTAAGAGTCAATGAACCAACTTTCTATTTCAAGGACGCGGGCCAACTTTTCTTTGTATTCTCTTGATATTGATAATTCTTTAAATAATTAACAGCGATTAAATGTTGATTTACTTTATATTTTATAAAAGAGTTGACATCGACGTTTTAGTCACCAAGTTAATTTCCCGTCTTATCTTGCTTCTGAATCACCGACCCATTCGAATAAAGCGAGATAGGACAGCGCGGTTGTTATCTACTGATCGTTTGTTTATCGCTAACTGGACCAGATATATCGAAACAAGCAGCGTTTTCGCAAGTCACGTTCATGTGCATCCACATTGTTCATCTAAATAGTCATCTTTTAAATGTTGCTAGATTGCAATAATGAGATTGCCATCTATGGACTGGGAATTGAGTGTATGGCTTTGAATTAGGCAGCAGCTGAGTGTTCTGGAAAGTCATCGGATGCCATCAATCGATGTTGGACCCAGTTTATCGGGCAGAAGTTTGAGCAGCGGCAGCGCCAGTCCGACGGCCACTCGCCTGGCCACCGCACCGCCCAGGTAAAACTTGTCCCTTCAATAAAGACATCAATAAATCAAACGGCAATAACTGTTTCTTTTTTTTTTTGGTTATCTATTATTTTTTAAATTAAGAATTCCCGAAAAACGTGTTTATTCGTCTTCTAGGTTAATTGGAATTGCATTTTTAGTTATTTGTGGTCGGCTAAGTTTTGTCTGTTTTGGAATAAGGGCGAATTGGAAATATTTGTGAATTTTTCTGAATCTAGAATTCTGGCAAAAATTGATTATTCCCTTTTTTAAGTTCATTGAATTTAATTATTCGGTTTAATTAAGTTTCTGGTTATTGAAATTATACTTGTATTTATTTGTGATGACGTAAGTTTGGTAGATATTGCAATCCGGTAAAATAAATAACGCTTAAAAAAATTTCCAAGTTGAATTAATGCTATCTATCTGTACCCATCGATTTCTACCCATCTATCTATGTATCTATTCAACTATCTATCTAATTCGGAATAGTACGGACTGGAAAGAAAGGGCTGCGATGGCTTCGACAACGACAGCAATCCGGCGGAAGCGTTCGTCGTTCCGGGCCTCGTGGTTGGGATCGACCGGTGAAGGATCGCCGGACTCGGTGAACAACTCTGAGCGCAGCTTTGATGCAGGGGATCCGGTAGTTAGCCCAGTGTCGCCTCAGCCCGACTATGATCTCAGTGTCAACAGTCTCGGGATCGCGTCGAGCCGCCAAAAGAAGTTCCTGCGACTCTTTGATGAAGTGTCGCCTGACGAGCGCCTCTTAAATTGTAATTATCTTCTAAACTGAATCGAGTTTAAATGAAATTTAAAAGTAATATCAATTCAAGTATATAGTACTTTCTAAACATATTATAATGGATTTTGATTGTGAATTTCTCTTTGGTAGTTTACTCGTGTGCCTTGGCCGGAGACTTGCTACTCCAAGGTCATCTGTACGTGACAAAGAACCACTTCGCCTTCTACTCAAAAGTGTTTGGCTATGTCACCAAGGTACCATACAAAGTAGTTTATATCCATTTGTTTTACCAGCCTACTTATCAATCTATTTGTGTGATTACTTAGCTATATTCATCTTGATAGCTGTCTCTCGTAAGTGTTTTAATGTATCGAACTGTCTATCTTACCATCCGTCTAACCATCTATCTAATCATCTATCCAAGTACCCGGTTATTTACACTATATACCTGCCTGTCTACCTATCCCTCTGAGTGACTGTCTTTTAACCATTTATCAACCTGTCAGTCTCTATGTCTAGCTGCATATCTATTTATTGTCACCTACTTTCCTTTCTGGCTATTTCTCTGTCTCTCTAACTATCTGTCTATTCATCCATGCAACCTGCCATGCATCAACCATCTACCTGTGCACCTACCTATCGTTATCTACCCATTTTCTTACCAATATACTCATCAGCCTATCTATCTCTCCGTGTACCTCTGTTTCTATCTACCTACCTACCCTCTAGATCCAGTTCTATCCATCCATAAATGTATCTACCTCTCTATTTATCTATCTAACTATCTGTCTGTCTGTCTATCTGTTTATCAATTGCGTCCATCTATTTATCCACCTACCTACCTATGCACTATCTGTTCATTTGTCTCTTGCCTTCCTACCTATTTGTCTGTCTATCCATCCGTCCGTCCACCCATAAGTCCGTCTAAACATCTGTCAACCTATCTATTCATCTATCCATTTACACTAGATATATGCCTAGAAAAAAAGTATTAGCAAGACTTTTTTAAAAATTGGTTCTGGTTGTGACAGCTTATCATTCCGGTGAGCGACGTGCGGCGCATCTCCAAGGAGAAAACGGTCAAGTTGTTCCCCAACGCCGTGGGCATCAGCACCCACAGTGAAAAGCATGTTTTGACGTCTCTGCTGTCACGTGACGCCACTTACCGCTTATTGACCAATGTATGGCGTGTCTACCATTACCCTAATGGACTCATCCCGTTGTCGCCCGCTGACATCGACAGGGTAACCTCCCTATTTATCATTCATAGGATTGTGACTTCTATTTCTGTTTATTACCAGTTGGTAATTTCTTCCTTTTCACGGTTAATTTCTCCAGGAGATGGACGGGTCGTCAATCAACGATGACCACTCGAGCAACGACTCGCTTTCTCAGCGCGTTTTCATCACTAACGACCAGCAAAGCAGATCTGTTAGTTTCTTTCCTTTTATTTATCATTTTCGAGTCTTTAATTAAAATGGAAATTTTTGTTTTAACAAATGCAGGAAGGAAGTCGTTCAGACGACGAAGATTCAGCCATTGAGCGGTCGCAGACTCCCAGTCCGGCCAGAGAGGAAGCTCTCCAGCAGGAACTTCACTCGACACCCAGTCAGACTACCAAATTCCCCTTCGATTTCCGTAATTCTCAAGATGGTATTCCGCAATTACATCTACTAATTAAGTATATGACGATATAACTTTACTGTACGGACTTTAATTGTCTAGTTTAATTAAATGTCGAAATTATGATTTCCTGGGTATTAAACGTAATGTTGAAGAAATAATTCATTGTAGATGTATTATTATTATTAAGAATTTAGAAATATATATTTGGATTAAAGATAGGGTTAATTGAAATCTGTGGATATTTTAACCTAGATTAAAACAACATATAATTTAGATGTGTGGATGAAAATAACCTCCATTTAAAGAAGTATTAAATGCTAATATGTAAATAAACCTGGTTAAATGAAAAAAATTAATGTTAAGTGAGATCTATCGAAACAACTTACAATTTTAATTTCTGAAACAATCAATATAAATGCTGGAAAAAATTAGTTGACGAGGTGGACGGCCCCGGCGTGACAGTGACCGAGTCCAAAAAGAGCCACTGGTTAATCAACGTGATGATGTTGCTGGTGCTGGCTTCGTTAATCATCAGCGCGCTGATGTACTACCGAGTGCACAGGCTCCAGACCAATCTAGACAGTCATTTAGTCACCAACCAAGAGCTGTCCTTCTTACAGAGCCATCTTTCTAAGGTTCAATTCCTTTATTCCTTACATAATTTGAATGAATATTATCTGTAATAATAATAAAAACATTGATAATTAATTAAACCTTAATAGCAACTTGAGAATAATAATATAAATTAGGAGTAAATTAACCTCAACTGTCAACTGGAATATTTGGTATCAGCAGGTGCGCCGACTTCTCGACAGCATGGAACCGTTGGCAGTGCAGAATAACAACGAAAACTTGGCCAAAGAAAATACCCGGTGATCGCGGACCCAGTTCCGATGACAGTCCTTTATTAAAAAGAAAGGAACGGTCCCTTTATTTTAATATTTTGTTGTGCAAGCTTAATCAACAAGCACGAATCTGACCGCCAGTTTCGAATTATTATTTTCATTTAATAATTTCTAAAGCTGGGCACTTCAGATTCGCGTCTTGTTGGGACAATGTGATTTTCTTACCCCGTTGACGACACACGAGAGACATCACCGATGAGAATTTACTCTTCCCCAGTGGAAGAAGCCAACGTAAATTATCGGCAAAATTTTAATCATCTATTAACATAAAGAAGTCGAAATTTAGTTAAGCAAAAGCGATTTTTGATGTGATTCAGCACGAGAAAATTTAGACATCATTTTCAAATATCAAAAAAGCAGAAGCACGCAGGCACTTTTGAGCTCCTTTTCGTTGCCCACATTCCCCTGTTATGTGTACAATTCAGATGTTTTTATGGCCTTGTGCTAACCGATGCTAAAGTGATTTATGCCACCGTTAACTTAGAAATACAACAAATCTTAAAAAAGTCGAGAATCAACGTTTGGAAAAGTCATCAACTTTTTATTTTACTTTATTTAATTTCCACCATGAATCAACAGCACAAATTTTAAAACAGATGAAAAAAGCGAAATCTTTAATGTCTCTGCATTTTCTTGTTGCGAATAAAATCCTTCGCTTCTTTCAACAGCTCGAGGACCTCGGGTTCGTCTTCGGGCACGGCTCGCCACTCTTCGTCGTCCAGCAATTGCGGTTCCAGCTCCTTTTCCCGTTTCTTGTCCTTTTCCGTCAGCTCCCAGTCCTCGTCGTCAGTGTCTTCCTCAATTTCATCAGTATCGTTGATGAAAGGGTCATCGTAGTCGTAGTCGTCGTCTCCCGCAGACTCGTACTCATCTTCATCTTTGGCTTTTCGTCGTGTGGTACCTTGGAATACCGAACATTACTCAAAATTAAACTTAATTATCATAATTACTGTTCAAATAGATTATAATTACGTTTCTTCTGCGATGCCGCTGGTTTTGCCTCATTCTCTGGCGGTTGCGTGTGCTTGTACTCGCTGCGATGCTTCGGGTTGCGTCGGTAGCACGAAGTACCATACGGGCATTCTGGTAAATCTGCCGCTGCTTCGTTTGATGCTGCTGCGGTTTCAAGGTCTTGCCAATCACTGTCACCTGGGTGACTGAATTCTTCTTTATGGGCGGGGTTTTGTCTGAAATCGACCAATAGAAGTGGCTAGTTTCAGTTAAGTAGCAGCTGTTTTGAAAATTAATTTTACCTGTAGCATTTGTCGCCGTATCTGCAGGGTCTCCTTGTTGTCTCCGCTACCTTTAAACAGAAATGGATAATTTAAACTTCATAGTTAAAATAGAGTTCGTATTAACTAATGAGAATGTTAGTGCTTACTTCCGTGTCTTGTTTGGCCTTTTTGGCACGCGGATGCTCATCAGCTTTTGTCTGCCGCTTCTCTGGACTCTTCTTGCCGTTTTCTTCAGCTGCAAGCATCCAGCCGGGAAGCTGTCTGCCTTCTGCTTCTTTTTCATTATGCTTTGATTCTCCTCCGTTCTTAACCTCTTCATGATTTTCCTCATTCTTATCTATGTCTTGCGTTGACAACTCGTAGCGGCCCTTGTCCGTGCTTTCTGCGTCAACAGGTTGTTCTTTGCCGTCGTCTGCCAAGAAACCGCCCTGCTCGATGCGGTAGCAGTAGGAGTTGGGAGACAGTTGAAATTCGTCACCCAGGTAAAGTTTGACCGTCTCATTCTTCTTCAGCACTTGGAAGTCGGGATCATTTTCTTGCTTGTAGAAGCACGGGTTGTCGTGAAGCTAAATTAAAGTTAGAATAAGTTTTATATCATCTTATTTAAGTTGTTTTATATAAGACAACAATATCATTAATTAATATATAAATTTGATTAGAGATGATGTAGGAAATTACTGATGTGAGAGTAATTTCTCCGTCGTCTGAAATTCCAAGAGTGGCGTGTTTCCGTGACACTCGCGTGTCGGTACACTATAGGAGACATATAAATACTTGTTTATTAACAACTACGTTTGGTCGAGATAAACTAAATCTTTGCTGATCAATTAAGAAGACATACACGAAGAAGAGGTCCACGGCCCAGAGTATGGTTGCCATTCTTCAGAGTTGTTTCTTTCTGTACAGCGTCCAACCTTTTCAATGAGATGCTCTCCATTGGCCAGTTTTCCTCGTACTGCGCACGGAGTATATATTGTTTGCCCAAGTTAGGTTTAATTAAAGGTTAAGTAGCCGTATGTTTACTGTTTTTGTTGTCGCTGTTGTCATGGAAGCATGACGTTTACCCGCCGTCTGTTGCCTGCATTGTTGTGTTTCAAAAATATGCAACATTGCCAGACATGTTTTGTATATGCTTCCACAATTTCAGATTATGCTTATGTTTTAACTTTTATTCTTTATTTTTATCATGTTTCATTATATGACAAATTCAACTTTCATATAATTTTAATTTGCTAAACATGTATTATAATTAAACTGTGCCGAATATATGACCATTTCAAACTACTGAACGTTATAAGTTTTGAAATAACCCATCTCAGTGGTTTGTGACCAAGATTAATAGACTGGTCTACTCTAGTCTAGTCTATCTAATAGTCTGGTCTAGTCTAGTCTAGTCTACTAATCTTGGTTTGTGACCATGCTAGTAAATTTCTGTTTGCAATAAGGCCTGTTTCCGTCAATCCCTAAACAATAATACATATATCACGTGACGCAACTGCTGTTAAATTTCTTAATTCTGTCTGATGTTTATTTTGCGCCTGGAAACCTGCAGCTGAAAACCAGAAGTTGATCATCTTCACATTAACACGGTAACGAGGGAAAAAAATTAACTGGGTCGTGCGTAACGTGATGGCTGGTTTAAACCAGTTTCATATCAGCCTTTCTACTCCATTCTTAAAAGATTAAGCTTTTGTTTATCTGCTTATTTGTCTTTTCCTAAACCAAAAGATTGAACACCAACAACGTTAACCTGTTGGCAAATGAAAACTGATTCTTTAAACCGCCGTTTTTTAAACTTTAGTGGGACTCAAGTTGTTCAATATAACTCGATTGCGTTGTATCTATACAATTGAAAGTGCAGCTATGACGTAATCTAAGCCAAGTTAAGTACCATCTACCATCACGTCGGGTCTAATCCTTTTACGCACTTAGCGCGATAAAAGGTTTTAAGGAATGCTGCTTGAGGAGACAGATATGAAGAGAGTATATAAAGCAGAAGGCAGAGGTGCATAACGCGACTCTTTTTCGACTTGCATCAGATCTAAACCATGAAGGTCAGCACTTGTACGATACTGTTCCTTTTCAGTCTGGGCGCTTGTACAGCGTTACCCAGATCCCAACCAGTTCAGCAATTGGATCCCAGTGAGGCACGTCGCTTGCTGGTCAGCAATTTCGAAGATGGAATCATGAATCCCTGGTACGATACATCACCTGGTGACATTTACTGGGACATTGAAGACACCAGTAACCCTATCGACGGCTACCCAGTCCCTACGATGGCCCAGGGAACCAAGTGAGTCAGTAAAGTTTATGTTAATTAATTAAAAGTTAATAAAAAGTTTCGGAAATCGAGGTACCTGAGAGCCAAGAGAAGTAACCCAGGTACGTACGGTATGGGCATTCTTCGGTCGCTGGAATGGACTGCTCTTCCAGGAGACCAGATTTCAGTAGGGTTCTGGGTGCGCTCCAAGTATGCTACCACCAATACACTCGATGTAAGTTAACAATTACCATATTTACTGTTTGCAAACCGGTTTTTACGATGCTCATTTCAAGGTAAACTGGATGAATGGTACCGAAGAAGTTCGTCTGATGAGTTTGACTCCGTTTTCGTCCATCAATAACCTCGAATGGCGTACTCGCTCTGCAGTTCTACCTGTAACAAGTCCTACCACTGTTTCGGTAAGTCTACAGTAGCATATCTAACCCTTGTAATAGTTACTCAAACCGTCATGTTATTTACATTGTAGTTGATCATCTACGGCTACTGCGGTTCCAACTCTGAAGATGCAATTGCACTTGACAACCTGAAGCTGGTTGGCCTCCAAGAGACTACCTCAACCGCTGCTTCACCTTCCGTAACGAGTGCTTCTACCGATGAGTAATCTTCCTAGCTGCACAAGAACGAACGTTATAACATAGATGCATAATTGTTTTCACCGTTTCATTCAAGAAAGTTAATTTGTCATAACCTGGAATACAAATCAACAGTGAGAAATATTGGTGTTATATTTTGCTTATTGGTTGGTGACCCTTTCGGCGATTAGGACCAAATTGGATCAAACTTCTAGCTATTTCTAAAGACGATAACATGACTGTGATTGAGCTGCAATTGCGATTCTAACTGCAGTTCGCAAATAAAGATATTGTAAAGCACAAATACCTTTTAATTAGCCTTATTTTTAAGTCGATCTTTAGTCGTAGATAAAGCTAGGTAGAAGCAACTAGTTCCGATGATGTATTCCGCAATGTATATCATACGACAACTTCGACATAAGCTTTAACCGCAGTTTTAATAAGCCAGTGTAAATAACCGCATAGATAAGCTAATAAAATAATGACGCTTTGCCAATAAAGGAAAACCACAGATTTGTGCAGTCATGCATTAAGAGAGTAGCAGTTTCGAGGCAACAACTGCGCACGGATTTGCAAGAATTGTGGCGGAATATAAAGGCCATTGCAACTCCTCGATGAACTCAGTCGGTTCCGTTCTGTGATCTACAGCTTTCCACCTTTGTTCCACTTCCTTGCATACGATGTATATACATACCTTATGAGCAATAACATTTTGTTACCTAGGGCAACAGTCATTCGCTACGCTGCGTATCTCTAAGAAAACTGTGCGAAATTCTTAGCTATTAAGCATTGTGACAGGACATGAGGCCATTGCAAAGTGCTTGGTAAATTCAGTTGGTCCCTCTACGTGGTTGAATGATGGCTTCAAGATTGCTGCTCTTCCATGGAGCAGCAGCAACTGTGGTTTTCCTGCTATGCATTACACTCGTTAGCGCCAACACTGCAAAGGAGCGCCAAACTAATACAGGTGAACGCATTTACGACAGAGTTTTGGCATTTCTGTCCAAGTCTGTATTCTATATCTACATTTGAGTCTCCTGTAAGTTTTCTTCTTTCTGCCATCGTTGTTTTAAAATAGTGACTTAGTATCATACTATGATGCATACAAATGCATGCGTTAGCACATCGATCCGCCAACTTATTCATCCATACCATCGATCCATTTATACCATTCCACACACCGATTCATATTCACATATACATGCATACAGACACACACACACATATCTACGGCACTAATAGCTTGTTTCCTGTTGCAGCGCTGTCGAACGGACGCAGCACTGAACTTGGCGAACTTGTATTCTTGAGAAAATCCCTGAGTAATATTCTGAGCTCCTTGGGCATACTTCTTGTACGCAAAGTACAAAAGAGAACCAAGGCAAATTTTCCATGCCTACGCCCTAAACAGGAGATGCTTGGAAAAATAATGACAGACAAAACTCGCAGCTTCATACAAATGTCTTCCAAGGTAAGTAATTTTACATACTATGGGGCTCTTTTGGGCATTTTCACCAAATTAAAACGTTCATAGCATTGCGTATGTCAGTGTTGCTGTTTAACTATCTTTCTTTTCGATTGAATGATCTTTTGATATCGATTAACTGCATGACCGCGTATCCTGTCTAAATCCATTCTTGTGATATTAGATTATACGTTCCCATTCGCAATGGCTGCTCGGTAAGAAGATGCCTTCGCGTCTTGTTTTCATGTTCTCCAAAAAGGCAAGCTCTTTTGGTAAGTTCTCTCAAGTGTCTACCAAGCTTTAACTTCCACTTATTAGTAATAAATAATCCCTTCATCTCAGATAATATGGAGTTCCTGAAATCAACTTACCTGATTGAAAAAAGGAGCAGGCGATATCCAGGGTTTGCTGTCTCTACCAGACGATTTATACTTTCCTACATGACATTCATGCAAGAGTTACTGATCTCTGTACTGGCCTCGTATGCTGGTCTTTTCGGCTGGCTGTATCTGATCTGCGAGGTTGGCTAACTAGCACTTTGTTTTAGTCTATAACGACATTGGCTGGATTCGGTTATAACAAACGCTATTGTTTTGCCCGACCTTAAAAGCACTAACAAATAGACCGTTTTCTTGTTTGTCTTGGATTTAGATTAACTTTAAATATTCTTGTATATATAATAGCGTCTATCTATCTATCTATTCTAACTACCTACCTATCAGTCTATTTATTTATTTACCTAT
This sequence comes from Leptestheria dahalacensis, assembly GCA_022114935.1. NCBI lineage: Eukaryota > Metazoa > Arthropoda > Branchiopoda > Diplostraca > Leptestheriidae > Leptestheria > Leptestheria dahalacensis. The sequence goes on from JAIQCU010001567.1 coordinate 17,736, forward strand.
CTATCCATCTCTCTCTCTCTACCTATCTACCTATCTACCTATCTATCCACCTATCTATCCACCTATCTATCTATCTATCTATCTATCTATCTGTTTACCTATCTATCCTTTTTATCTACCTGACTGCAGTTTCCAACAAACGGAGTTTTGTTTTATTGTTGACTGACGTAACAGTGTTCGGTTGTGGTTTATGATATCATATTGAAGGTACTAGTGAATATACTTCTCTAAACCTTGACCGGATCATTCGCCAAATTTAGGACCACTGTAACTCTAATGTGTACCACTAGACCAACATAATGTGTACCATCCCTGTATAGCCCAAACAAGCCTTCACTCGTTCGTCAAACCAACTGACCTTACTTGAATGGTATGGCGGTTCCCGCACCTTACTTCGACCGCGTCCGCATTGCTCAATCAGCACGTACCTTACCCAAGGTTATTGACCAACAATACTAGTTATGAGCGACAGTGTTTTTCCCCTCAGAACTGTACTACAAGTTACCTGCAGGGAACGTATTGATCAAAGTCGTCTTTATCAGTATACAGGTTACTTTTTGTCATGAAGTCAGTAAAAGCGTATAACAGTACCGATTAACCATCACTTGTTGTTCTTACAATATAAGATAAACAACAATTGACTCGGGAAGTTACGGAACAAGAAACCTCCGCAAACGTTTTATTTTCGGGATTATTGTTATTGGTTTCACAATTAAAACATTTCTACAATAGGAAAACTACAGCACTATAAGAAATCTGGAAAAAAACGCGCCGTTCGAAGGGACAAAAGACATTGTGCGAATAACGCTTGTTAACGCTTTGTTAAAGAATAAATTCACTGACAGATACCATTGTCAGTTTTAATCCAAAGCTTCAGTAAGCAAGCGACATAACAGATTCGTACAGGGCATATAAGGGCGGCATAAAGTTTACAGGCACAGTGTTTGCTTGACTGAGTTGTAGACAACAACCACAATATGCTTGTACGTACAGTAGTTGCTGCTTTATTGTTGTCGTCTTGCTTGCTTCATGTAGGAAAAGGTCATATCCAGCAGAATAGTTCAGTTGGCTTCACGAATGAAGGTCAGTAGGTGTAAATACTAGGTGCAATTGAAACAATTAAAGTTAATGTTTGAAATAATAGGGTCTAACTCATGCGAAAGTGATTGTAGCCAGTCAACACCACGTGGTTCATCCAGTTTCCTAACCAACAGTCTACTAACGATCAACGCTATTTACCTGTTCATGCTCTCGAAGATGGCCGTAATTAGCTGCATAATGTACACTACTTCGGTGACACACACTGCCACTGTCACTTCGACGCTATCTACCAGAGTTACGTCAACGCTGACAACAACATCGACAACAACGACAACAGTTGTGACGACCATGAGCGCTAAACTGCTGGTGAAAACTCAAACCTCCCGAGAGGTTGTCACAATCCTCAGCACAACCGACACGTTCATGAATCTCTGTAACGTCCAGACTATTCAAGTATCTTATTCATTATTAATTATGTCTAGTAATCAAACTTTGCAATTAATAGTGGCGTTTTGTTTTAATAGGCGGCTGAAAAGATTGCTGTAGGCTCCTTAACTTACGACGGTAACTTAAATAGCACTTGAAATAATCAAAGTTAAGTTATCTCCCAAATTGCCACGCAGAATCGGAAAATGACGTGTACCAGGAAAAAGAGCCCAGAAACGACTTGGATGAACTATTCTATAAGCTATTTTACGACAGACCTATGATTACAGCCTCAGCAGAGCTAGGCATCAAAAACTCTATCAAATACGAAGGTATAGTAAGTTGGAACCAATTCTGCAAATAGTAATTACATAGTTGAGCTATATTGTTGAACACAGATTCGACCACCGAAACAAGGAAAGACCACAGAAGGGACGATATCCAGCAGCTCAGAACTGTACTGGAAACAGTTACCCGACATGATTTATATTCCTTGAATGGTACTTTCCTAGGTGAAGATGAGGCTACAGGAACTGACGATACATACGAAGGTACTGCTATTGTAATTACTCCTTCACTCTATATTGAATTAGCCCTTGTAATTACAACAGACGACGTC
>JAIQCU010001568.1:0-19156 GCA_022114935.1 Leptestheria dahalacensis
ATCTATCTATCTATCTATCTATCTACCTGCCTCTCTCTCTCTCTCTCTCTCTCTCTCTCTCTTATTACTTAGCTTATTCTTATTCTTATCTTATTATTAGTGCTTATAACTAACTTATTACTTAGCTGGCTTAAACTTATTAGCAATTTAACAAAGAGAAAGTTTTAGAGATAAAGGGAACAAGACGGAAGCGCGGCTTCGCCGAGCCTTGGATTCACTATACTTTTGTTTGTGGTTGATTTTGATGCGCACCCGTAGTTTGCTGACTATAACAAGTAATGCCATTTGTGGTTCTTTGCGGTTCCGTCCCCCACATCTCGTATCCAAATTTTAGGTAGTTCTCGCTGCTGATCACTTTAATTGTATTTCTTTGCGGGTAATCTAACAACCTATCAAGACGAAAGAGAAGCCATCACTGGTACATAATGCTGTTTGTTATTATTGCTATGTTTTGTTACTATTGATACGGAACGTTGATTCGTGGGAAAGCGGACCTTTGAAAGGGGTTCTACTTTGAGAAGTGTGTGTAATTCTGAAAGTTCAACTCGCTCGTATATTTGTGTTATAATGTAAATTACTAACATTATTACGCAAGGAGAAGCGCTTTGATTCAGGATATGTTAAGCAAGGGCTACGATGGAATTCAATTGTTCCCTTAACTAGATTACGGTGCTGTTCTAGACTGTATTTACGTACGGTGGGGATGCGATGGCTCTTTTCTGAGTGGTAACAAAGGTTTTCAAAAAAAGACATGCAGAAAGACATCTCTTGTTAAACGAGGAAACAAGATGTATTAATCGTTTACAAATAACAAAACGCAGAATCGGTGAAAGCGAAAACAACAGACAGCTTTCCCAGGATTATAACTCATTGGTCAGGGAAGATGAGTTCTCCAGTGCTGAAGCTCACACGGAATTTCTTCTCCGTCAAGAGTGCCAGTTGAAAATCGGCCACTGCAGAACCCGATGTCATATCGATGTGCCTTTTGCTTCCGTAGTTCTCCAATACCTGGAATAGATATAGCAAATGTTGAAACAGGAAGAATAATATAGTAAGAACCAGCATTTTACCACGTGACTAAGCGTAAAGTCATTTGAAGCCCCATTGCTGCTCACGGTAGCGGTTCCAACATATTTTTCCCTCGACAATTCCACCAGCTGTTTTTTCCTGCAGCAGGAACAGACCAGAAACGTCTCGTCTTTTAACTCCGACAGTGACCCACAGGATCGACAAACAGCCTTCTCCTCAACTATGACTGCTTCCACTGTGGCATCGCTTCCTTCTTACGTCGTAACCAATCAATCACGCCTTACTAATATATATAATAGGCGTTATCTTTTCACCGGCAAAGTTGCTCTGTGCCGACAAAATTGTCCGCCTAAAATGAAAAGATCAGACCTTGTCGGACAAACGCGCCGGTCTGAATCAGTCGGGCAGCTTCGTCCGACAAGTGCGAAAAGAACACGTTCTAGGGTCGTCCACAGGCGTCATTTCAAAATGTATGCGCCCCTTAAACTCGTAGTGCTAGGGTGCGAGCCATTACTTGTGTTAAGGGTACAAAATAATATACTATACTATAATATAATATATAATATATAATATATAATATATAATATATATATATAATATAATATAATATAATATAAGTTCGGAAGTAAACAAGATGTTTTCAGTGTTATGTTGTGATATATAAAAGACTATAATGTGCAAGATCATACATGTAAACATTCCTTTTGCGTTCCGAATGTAATACACTTCAGTTCCTTTCGGGCCTTCGACAAGTACATACGTTCCCACCTGCTCTCCTCATTTGAGTTACAACAGCTTGCCAAGATGTTAAAAAGAGAGGCTGCATTTTCTCATTTGTTGGATTGGCTCATGCACTCGGAGAGCGACAGTGAGTCAGATGCCGAGTCAAGTGACTTGGTGCTCAGTTTTAAGAGGCGGAAAGATGAGTGGTGGACAGGGACTGAAAATTTCAGCTTGGCAGCTTCTGGGTCGTTGCTCACTATTTTACGGACGTACGTGGACGACATTACAAAGCAAGAAGGGTATATACTCTATTTTTGTTCTGGTCTCAAGCATAATGCTTATAGGCTCAATTTCGTAGGTACATTATAAAGGTGGCGGAGCTGTATTCTCCTGAGGAATTCCGCCGCCATTTCCGAATGCAGCCCTCGGTCTTCGAAAAGCTCGTTAAATACTGTGAAAGTAAGATTACTGTTCACGCGAGTACAGGCGGAAGGTGCCCCATGTTAGTACGCGAAATGGTACACATAACCGTTTGGTACTTGGCAAGCCAGAATACCCTGCGCGACCTTTCTGACACGTTTGGGCGATCCGCATCCGCGGTGTGGAATGCAGTACTACGAGTAACAGACGTGCTTGAGAAAAATTCGCAAGATTTTATCAAGTGGCCAACCGCGGAAGAGGAATTTCGAATCCCGGGCAGGGTTCCCAAAAGTTCTCGGCGCCATGGATGGTACCCACGTTAGGATACGGGCCCCTCTAGACCAACAGAAGTCCTACCAGAATCGCAAACTTTATCACTCGATCAATGTGCTTGGAGTACGCAAAGACAACAGGGAATTCATATACGTGCTAGCTGGATTTCCCGAAAGCGTACACGATGCACGGGTACTGCGCAATTCTGCTTTGTTTAAAAAGGCAGAGAAAGACAACAACGATCTTTTCCCCGACAGCAGTTACCATATCTTGGGTGACTCCGCTTATCCATGCCTGAATTGGCTATAGTTGCGGGCCTCAAGCATGCAGTAGCCTCAAGTCGCAAAGAGAAGCAGTTTAACCGGAAGCTGTCATCTACTCGTGTCATCATCGAGAATGCCTTTGGGGATCTAAAACTAATGTGGAGACGCCTGCAGTGTCTATCGTGCGACCTCCCTAACTCAGTGCGTCACATTATGGCTGCCTGTGTCCTGCACAATTTCTGCATTATTCATGGTGAACCTGCACCGGAGAACTCCATTCCAGGAGACCTTGAAGAAACTGGCAATGATGATCACAAAGTGGAGGTGGCGGGTTAAGATCGTCAAGTGCAGGACTTCAAAAACGGAATCGTCTCATTGAACAACTAAGTCGCAACAGTTAGGCATTGTTAAAATAAAAACCAATTTGTTTAACTGGTGTAATTGCAACTTAAAGTTAAGTGTAAGTAAAACGTGAGCAAACTGCAAGTAAAGTGAACAATAAACAAATGTTCAGTCACTACATGAGGACGAAAACGTTGCATTGCGTTTCTTCTTCTCTGACTTCTTTTTCTGGGACAAAAGCTGTATGAGGGAACGGGCGGCTTCCAGCTTCTCCTGTTCGATATTATTCCGCTCCTGCCGAGCCCGTTCGGCTGCAGTAATTCGCTCCTGACAATAAGTGTAGAAATCTTATCTTGATCTAAAATTTGATGAATGGTAACCATAAATCTTTTACCTGCATCAACTTCTGTTCTGCTTCCAGTAGAGAACATTTCCACTCTTCAACGTCTGCAATCCGGTTCATGCATGCGACTATATTTTTCAGCATGTCCTCCCTTTTCCGGCGGCGCCTTCGTCCGATGTTTCCCGTTTCCTCCTCCGCCAGCGGTTCTCCATCTACGGCCACTAGGCGAGGTGCTTCCGGTACCGGGGAACTGTTAGTAGCTTCGTCTGGACCACTGTTGGACAACGAACGCACTCTAACGCCGCTGTCCAGCGAATCAGATGTTACAGGAGGACGTATACTGTGGGACTCGCCTATCAATGAATGAAAAATTATAATATATTAAATAAGTATGACATAAATTATATCATACTTACAATATTATATATAATATATATTACATAAACAATTTAAAATAATAATAATACATAAAAATATAAAACGAATAGTTAAACAGTGATAATGATCCGTATTCACCTAACAGCTCATGTAGTGCCTCGTAATATTCCGGTTGTTCGAGTTGTCCAACCCCCGTCGTGCTGGTGCTGTCTACGTACCTTTATAACAAATAACAATTTTGAAAAAAAATTCATTACTACGACAGAGGAGAACATAATTATGAGTACAGATTCAGCGTGTCAGAAAAAAATTGACATCTGGCTGGGACCTGACGTACCTTTTATACCCGTCTAGCATTTCCCGGCATATTCCTGAGACTTTCTCCTACGTATTCTCCTTCCTGCTGACCTTAACACCTTCATCTCTTAGTTTTTCTACGATTCGTTTCCACACTGCCTTCTTCTTTTGTTTTTTATCGTGTAGCGCAGACCATTCAGTTTTAACAATATCCAGTAACTTCAATCGAGCTGCATGGTCTTTCCGACGAGCTGCAGCACCTCTTTTGTTTGTCCAGAGCTCTGTGTCAGTTGCATAGTCGGTGTCAGCCTCGACATTGGCACTGCTGGGAATGTCAATGTTGCTGTCTTCCGCAGCTCTGTTTCTGCAATCCGAAGGTTGTCCATTCCCTCAGGAGCAAAGTCATCAAAGGGTATGGCACACAGGTTATGAGTAACGCAATACGTCCTGGTAACTCCTGCGGATATATAAATTAACATATGAATGAGAAGTTTGGGCCGTAGCTGTTGAAAAACGTAAAATACCATCTTGGGTATAGTTTACGTAGACTCCGTCAGGCTGGTTTGTATCTACTACATTCCCAAACCGCATCAGGTGCTCAACTGAAGGGGTGTCAGATGTTTGGATGTCGTCCATACTCGAAACACTTAATTTTCGTAACTAATTACGGTGTGAAATTGCCTCTCCAACTCCGTGACTAATTTGCAAACGGCAATCCGCAAATCTGAATCTAATTCTATAGCGAGTTGCATACGACAGTAGTAGATGATGTCCCCCGAAAATCATATCATAGCGTAATTTGACTGAGTAAATAAGAAACGTATGTTGTACAGCAAAACCCTAATACATGTTCCAATTTTATACATGATAGAGACAAAGTTTTGCAAGTCTGATCAAGAAATGAAAGTGTCCGAGAGAGGTACCGCTAGCGTCCGCCATGGGCTCACAAGAGGGGCTTTGTTTTTTGTTTCTCTCAAACATTTCAGTACCAAATTTAAATGTTACCTTACATAATCTTGTTCAGCAATAAATTTCCTTTGTGATATGATAACATACAAAAAGTTCGGTTTTGCTCTACTTACTGCGCATTGAAGGACAAAAGATATTTCGGCGTCGCGAACTGCTCCTGCTGGTGGTCACGCGTTCGAAATCGTTTCAAACCAATTAATTGTACGAACGTTGCCAGATATATTTATATATTATGAAATTTATGTAAAACATAGCACATTTATGGGCGGTTTCAATGGTGTATTGCGCATTTAAAAAGAAGCGGTATGTATTTTTTTATTTTCATAATTGTAAAACTGTCCGCCAGAGGGCCCGTCCGGCGTCGGGTACAGTGACGTTAGCAATGTATTTTCCACACGAATGTTTTGTTTATTGACAAAGTTGCCGTCTGCTAGAGCGTCGGCACGGCACAGCATTGTCGAGACCAACTCCCGAGTTCGTCCGGACTTTTCAGGTCCATGTCGGACACGTCTGTCCGACGGAGTGAAAAGAACACGCCAGTGTCCGATAATTTGTCCGCACGGCACAGACTTGCCCGTGAAAAGATAACGCCTAATAAGTGGGGACCTATACATACAAAAACTGTACGGACATACCTTGACCAATTAATGCTGTGGTAGTAGTCAACGTTGACTAATCGTTCACAACGTTGCCTGCGTAACTCCAACGTTTTCCGCACAATCGAAGCACAGAATTGAACTAAAACAAAGGGGAATGAGACAGTGACAATTTCTACGTGAACACGGCTTGCACGATAGACTACTACCGGATATACCTTGAGCCAACAGTAAACGTTGACTAGTCGTTAATTGCGACAACGTTGGCTGGATAGCTGCAACGTTTTCCCGACAATCGAAGCGAACAAATCAACTAAAACAAAGGCGAAAAAGACAATCACAATTTCTACGTGAACGCGGCTTGCATGATAGACTAGCAGAGCTAATATCATCATAATGTACAGGAATCAATGACGCCTTGCTAACCTATATAATTCATCGGGACCCATAAATACAAAAGCGCTACGGACATACCTTGAGCAATAAATCCTGTTGCAACAGGAAACGTTGACTATTCGTTAATTGTCACAACGTTGCTCGAACGACGATCGTTAATTGCGACGACGTTTTCCCGACAATGGAAGCGGAAAATTCAACTGAAAGAAAAGGAAATGACAATGACAATGACAATTTCCACGTGAAAACGGGTTAACCGACACTTACCTCAAAAATATTGGCCGCCAAGTATAGAAGAATTATACACGTCGTAATAATTAAACTTTTTGATGCCTATTATGTGTACGTGCGTACTGTCCGATGTCGCACAGTGAACTAGTTCTCTACCCGACCTGTTCTGACCTGTTGACGTTGTGCCCCCTCCCCCCGATTTGATCTGAACTGGGTGTGGCCGCGGGGTCCAAAAAAAAAAGTCATATTTTTCGCGTCTACGATACGATTCACTATAGTGAATCCAAAAACGTTGAACCGTCATCGACTATTCGAGAATTCGCGACAGTTTTGGAGAAAACTGGGTCCGGATGTTGAAATCGAGCGGCAAATTTCCTCGCCGTTGACCTGATTCTAAGCGAAAGTAACGGTATGCGAGGTCGATCTTGGACAGCTACAAAAAAATTCACGACAGGAAGGTCAACATGACCGTGCGGGGTATAAAAGGGTCTCGCAAAGGTCGTACCAGCAACAGTTTTCCAGTCAACTCCCTGCGAAGAAGGTCAACCGAAAGTATCTCCCAATAAAACGGGTATTTAGTAAGCTATTTTTAGCCTAGTAATCTCCTAGATATCTAACGGTTTTTCCTATTTGTTTGAAAGACAGAAAATGCACAGGCCAGCACGTCGCGATGAAACCACCAAAATTCATCCTCCGACCATTACCAGCGAGGAAGTAACTCCTAGAGTTCCGGTTCCGAGCGACCTTTCCGCTCCAGCGGCAGCCGGGGACCTCAGCGTTCCTGGTCCGAAGCCCTCTGAACTTTTGGAGCCGGTGGATTTGTTGAAGGTACGGTCATATTAACTTCGGATATGAGGATACACGTGTATGCAATGTCGTCTGGTACAGGGACACCTAGTTAACGTGATAGACATACGTAGTGCGGGTGTTCGTGCATAGCTACATAAGTGTTAAATACTATTCGTCACAGGGATCCGTGCCTGGAGCTCAGGTTAAGGAGTACACGCAGGAGAAGGAACCGGGAGTTACTGAACATGTCAAGGAGGTTAGCTACGAAGGTATCGCCGGTGGCGGCGCGGTGGACAGGGAGCGTCAGAGGGAACTTGATATCCACGCCCAGGAGATTCTGGAACAGCAGAGTAAGCTCCAGGAAGCTGAGCGTCTAGGAACTATGGCTCCCGAGCAGCTTCAGGTTTTGAGGCGTAAGTTTCGATGCCACGCAGCTGTTCAATGTAAACGTTAATGTAAGCGTTGACTTTTGGTGTTCAACAGAGAAGCTGGAACGGTCGAAGCAGCGAGAGGCCGAGGAGCGCCGGCGTCAGGAGCAACTGCAGGGGGACATGAAGCACCTCGAGAAGGAGAACGAGCGCAAACGGAAGGAGATCGAAGAGCAGAAGAAGACCATGGGCATGGAATACAAGAAAATGGAGGGCGACCGTGTTGAGAACGAGATGAAGTGCCTTGTTGTTACTTCGTTCGGCGGAACCAAGAACGTCGAAGTACTTCGGATGCCGCACGCCCTACCTGGAAAGGGGGAAGTTCTCATCCGCGCCAGATCTTGGTGAGTTTTATATAAAATCCAGCTGCGGTTAGTTCCTTTCGTCATCCCGGAATTTGTATTGTCCTTCGACAGCGGTCTGAACTTCCAGGACGTGATGACTCGCCAGGGTCTGATTGATCATCCGCCCAGGACTCCGTTGATCCTTGGAGGAGAAGTGGCTGGAGATATCGCGGCCGTCGGTGACAATGTCCTCGATTTCCAGGTGGGCGACCGCGTTGTTGCCCTTCCGGAGTTCAAGGCCTGGGCGGAATATGTAGTCTGTCCGGCATCCGTCTGCTACAGGCTCCCGGAAGAGATGAGCTACCACGACGCTGTGGCTGTGACGATGAACGGTGTCGTCGCCTATTCGATCCTCTTCGAACACGGGGCACTGCGTCCTGGAAAATCGATCCTTCTTCATTCGGCTGCTGGAGGAGTTGTAAGTTGATTTTCTTAGTCAAATATCCAACATCAAAGTTGACTTCCTAATCAAATTTCTTCGTTAAAGTTGGATTTCTTAGTCAAAGTTGGATTTCTTAGTCAAAAAGTTGGATTTCTTAGTCAAAGTTGGATTTCTTAGTCAAAGTTGGATTTCTTAGTCAAAGTTAAATTTCTTAGTCAAAGTTGGATTTCTTAGTCAAAGCTGGATTTCTTAGTCAAAGTTGGATTTCTTAGTCAAAGTTGGATTTCTTAGTCAAAAAGTTGGATTTCTTAGTCAAAAAGTTGGATTTCTTAGTCAAAAAGTTGGATTTCTTAGTCAAAAAGTTGGATTTCTTAGTCAAAAAGTTGGATTTCTTAGTCAAATATCCGATTAGTTGATCTCTTACTCGAATTGATTAACGAACGGTTTTGTTGCTAGGGTCAAATGGTCACTCAGATGGCTCGCAGCGTCGAGAACGTGAAGATCTTTGGCATCGCTTCGGCCCAAAAGGAGGACGAGATCCCGGTGGATCATTTCATCGAGCGCGGTGTTGATTACGTCGACGAGATTCGACAGTCAGTTTCATAAGTTAACTTTCCTTGTTGTATTCCTGAAATAATCGTTCCATTTCCATTGGTTAGGATCTCTCCGAGGGGCGTGGACATTGTCTTGGATTGCCAATGCGGTGGCGACAGTTTCCAAAAGGGTTACAGCCTGCTGAAACCCATGGGAAAGTACATCTTGTACGGCACCCAGAAGGCGGTTTCCGGAGATACTCGCGGGTTCTTTGGCTCCTTTAAGGCTGTACGTTCCTCTCTTCCTTTGAATGTTTCTACACTAATTAAATAAAACATAATCTTGTTGTTCACAGACTTGGGGCGTCGAGAAAGTGTCTCCTTTGAAGCTGTACGACGAGAACAAGAGCATCTGTGGTTTCAACCTGCGCCACCTGCTCTACTTCCAGCGGGAACGTGGCTACGTCCGCGATGCGGTTAGCAAGGTTTTCGAGATGTACAAGCAGGGATTCATTCAGCCTGTCGTCGATTCCAGATTTGCTTTCGAAGATGTAACATACTTTAACTTATGAGTAATTCAACCAGAGATTCAATTTGCCGTGTTTTCTAGTTCGCCGATGCCTTCCACAGGATGCAGGATCACGCCAACGTGGGCAAGATCCTCCTGGATCCGACTTTGACGCACGACTCGGAAGAGGCTATCGCAGCCCGGGCTAAGATCATTTCGCGCTGCTACGAATGCGAACCGCGCTTGGTTAGCAAGAAAGAAGCTGTGGCTGCCCAATCCTTCGATAAATCCGCCGGTGGATTCATGGAAGCCCTCCGCGGAGCCTTCACTCCACGTAAGTCAAATACCTTAATTATCTCGTGAAAGTTAATACAACCATTTAATTGAAATGACTAATTATAAGTAAATCCCCAACCTGTCGGTTATTGTAGGTGACGCTTGAAGACGCGACGTTTGGTCGGAATCAACGGCATTTCCTTAAATTCCTTAACCTTTTACTTTAACTGAGTTTACCTCTTCCTTCTTCTTTTTACATTTGTATTACCGATTCAAATCAAACGAAAATATAATTGGCCAATTCTAACTAAACTTTTACCGCATCTTAGTTTCTTTATCTGACAAAGTTATAGATAGATAGATAGATAGACAGAGAGATAAGACAGAGATTTAGATAGATAGAGGCATGATAGATAGTTGAGACGAGAGATAAGATAGATAGAGATGATAGATAGATAAGATGGATGATAGATAAGATGGATGGAGTGAGAGTGATAGCGTGATAGATAGGTGATAGGTGATAGATAGGTGATAGATAGGTGATAGATAGATAGATAGATAGAGTTTGTGATAGATAGATAGATAGATACAGTTATGTAGATAGGGTCGTAAAGTGATACATATATAAAGTGATAGATAGATATGATGGATAGATAGACTGAACATGCATAGAGTGATGATAGATAGATAGAGCGATAGATAGAGTGATAGATAGATAGAGAAACAGAGACAGAGCGAGAAAGAGACAAAGAGGGAGATAGACAGAGTGATGAAAAATATATATAGATAGAGTGGACATTAATCAAAACTGAAGCTTCTGTACTGAAATTTGTGACGAAGATATCAAAACCCGAAGACTATTATAGCGGCGCTCTGTTATTATTTCTGTTAACACAAAACATCTGTGTGAGCTCAGCTTACAACCGTCGTGTATTGCTCGGTATACTGTATTGTCATGCTTCCTAATAAATGACTGCGATACAGCAGGTCTACGGGACCGCAAAATGCTCACTCAAGGTGAGAGAGGTACCGTACGGTCATTCGCTTTATTCTCCCGTAGAAAATAGTCTTACCAACCGGTTGATTTTTTAAAAACTTTGCCCTATATAAATGAATTGGACAACCGGGAAGTTAATTTAAGGTTATTCGGGTCCGTATCTTTTCAAAATCTGGAATCAACGAAGCGAATCGTCCGCATGTGGTTGCATGCCTGATATTGTGCGGTGAGTGTTATTTGTTATGACAAGACGGCTTCATCAAGATACGTTTCGAAAAGACAACAACTGTATTTATATACTCGCACGTTCTATAACAATATATGAATTGAATCAAAAGTTTCGTATTATACATGTACTGCGTGGGTCGAGTTCTTGTTACTCAAGAATGCAACAACAATCATGTCCATCAGATCCATTCGATCTTGATAGAGTTTCTCAAAGAGCAAGTTAATCGCCGAGTGTCCATGGACTACAGTGGCTACGGGAGCTGCTGAACTGCTGTTGACCACTTTCTCTGTTGTATCGTTTGTGGTTGTAGCTGTACCTTCGGTTGTAGTATCGCTCAGACTTAAAGTTGTATCGGATTCCTCTTTCACAGGGGATAGCGTAGTATCTTCGACAGTCTCCACTGAAGTTGCGTTGCTGATTCGAAAGAACGGGATCGCTGTTGTAGTCGTAGTCGTAGTTGTAGTGGTTGTAGTAGTTGCCGTAGCTGGGGTAGTAGTTGTAGTACCTCCGCTACTGACCCATGCGTTGACGACGACTGCTCCTACACCGACTGCAAACAGAGATGCGACGACAAAAGCACTCAGGAAGAATCCTGAACTCACTATCTGTCGTCCATGAAATGTTCCGTCGGGAAAAAGTTCGTGTTCGTTCCAGTTATCCCTTCCAGTAGCTCCTGGATAATCCCGAGGAACGGTCGATCTCTTCGCCGTGTTTCTCGTCCATTTTTCTAGCAATCTGAGCATGAGGTAATCACCACTTTTCATCAGACTGCAATCGTTACTTTTGCACTCGATCGATAGTTGTTTATTCGAGGTTTGCAGACTAGCGGCTAGTCGGAAAACAAGTATCAAAAACACCAAGAAATCCCGTCTTTTCCACGGCATTTCTGAGCACGCTCGAGTTGAAAAATGACTGAGGCGGAAGACGCTTTTTTGCTTTTATACTCGACTTGAGAAGGAAAGAAAGCGAACAGATGTTTGGTACCGCAGAGTGTGAAGTATATTTAGCCCATTACGATGAACAGAGTGGAGAAAAACGGATCTCACAAGGCCGTGAAGAACGCCCCAATTAAGTACTTGTTTAAGTACTTGTTGTGCGCGCAACTGTTTTAAGACCGCGAAATATTAGTTGGTAAAGAAAGAGGAGGGAAATAGGACAGTTCCCGTGTTTTGATTGATTGGTTTGATCGGTGTTTAGTTGAAACCTCTGGAAGTATCCATCCGTCTGTCTGTTTGTCTGTCCGTTTATGTGTCTATCTGTCCGTATAGCTATCCGTGTATCTGTGTGTTCAATGTATCTGTCTAATCGGTATATCTGTATATCTGTCCATCTATCTATCTATCTATCTATCCATCTATCTATCTATCTATCTATCTATTTTTCTGTCTGTCTATCTATTTTTCTGTCTGTCTGTCTATCTACCGGTCTATCTGTCTATCTATCTATCTGTCTATTTACCTCTCTATCTATCTGTCTAGCTATCTATCTACATCGTCTACCTATCTATCTATCTATCTATTTATTTTTCTGTCTATCTGTCTATCTACCGGTCTATCTATCTATCTATCCATCTATCTATCTGGCTATCTATCTATCTATCTGTTTATTTACCTTTCTATCTATCTGTCTAGCTATCTATCTACATCTGTCTACCTATCTATCTATCGATCAACCTATCTATCTATTTTTCTGTCTATCTGTCTATCTATCTATCTATCTATCTATACATCGATATATCTGTCTACTGTCTATATATCTGTCTATTCGTCTATCTGTCTATCTATCTATCTGTCTATCTATCTATCTGTTTATCTAACTATCTATCTATCTATTTATTGAAACTTCTGACGGTATTTGTACGCTGCTACATAAATTGCCATGAAATAGCGGCATCTGGCAGAGAACACCCAGCCCGAATTTCAAAGTACCTGAAACGAGGCTATTAAAGCGTCTCTCGCGCTTGTTCGAAAAAGCTTCTTTTGCGGATAAAAAGAAAACCGCAAAAGTTTGCGAAGCGTGTTTACTGCTTTCTCCGTACACAAACAACATAATTTTCACCAAGAATAGCGGTACATTACACCAACGTGAAGGTTTTCAGTTGAGATTGATATCAACGTGATTATGATCACTACATAATGCCACACAATTCTCGTGTTTTTGCAAGTAAACGAAAACATTAATTGTACTTTTATTAACGTGTTTAAACTATCCTTTAGTTTCAAACTATATTTTAATATTAGTTAATTAGAAAAATATTTATCGCCATGTTTAAAATCACCAGAATTTACAACTGGAAAAATGGTTCGTTGAAAAAGTATAAATTCAATTACGAAACAGTTGATTAATTACCTGTTTTCAAGAAGTTACTAATCCGAAAACACATTCTAATTTCAGAAGATTTGCAACAATATCGTAATTACAATTAACTTAATAGGAAATGCCTAATTTATCGTTCTGTGGAACGTTTTTTGGGGTTTCGCTTAGTTGTCGAGAAAATGCAGGTTTTCTTTTAAAAGCCCCACAGATGGCGCTGACTCTTTTTCGTGGTCAATTTCAACGCTGATTAAACTTTTCAGGTGTCAGTTTCTTTTCAGTGCAGATATTTTGTTACTTGAGATACTTTTACGTGTATATCGACCAAGTAAAGGATGCTAGAGTAAACCCAAGTGAGTAAATTACGCTCATGTTTGACTAATACTTCCATGTGGTCTTTAAGCTGGTCAGTAAGTTTGTAGTTAAGGTAGTTTTAACCGCCTACTTTTCAACCGCCTAGTCAGGTTAAGTAAAACATGAAAAGGTAAGGTTTGGGTTGAAAACGAACATAAATAGTTCATGATTTCGCCACAGCGCACTGTTGCGGCTTTATGGACATGATTATCATCTGAAAGTCCGTTTGTAGTTTGTAGTTTGTGTCGATTAAAAAACTGAAAAACGAAATTGAGGTAAACATAGTCTGATTAATGTATATCAGGGTGTTATGACGAAAGGATAATGACGTAAACAGGAGAATTTGAAATATAAGAACACAGTTTAACACACTGTTGACTTGCTCGTCCTTGTCTAAAGTTAAATGGCGGTTTCAAGATGGTTTACAAGCAGATAGAAGGATCGCTTCAAGACAACCACACGTGTCTTTTATGCGGCGAATCTACGGACAAGGCACTTGAATATCTGAATAGATGAGTTACAAGGTGATAGTTCATGTAACCCAAAGCCAAGCATAGTTATTAAGACAGTTATCCTGAGTGATCAATGCAGATTACCTGTTTTAGGGTAAGGGCGCTGCAGAGGGAATCGGCGTCTGAACTTCTTGCCAACTGCTTGGCGGAAAGCTCGGGTCTGAAACGAGTAGATGACTGGGTTGACTGCCGAGTTGATAGGAAGCACGAGAACTGCAACCCACGCATACATCTGTACCGAAAATAGTTAATATCTTCATAAAGTTATGCCATAAACGATTCTTTGAAGGAAGTACACATACTGTTGATGGTAGTTGGTAGCCGAGGGCAGACCGAAAGCCCAGAACGATGATGGGGAGCCAGCAGGCCATGTCGGTAGCTACGACGAGCATGATTCGGCCCCCCATTCGAGTTGCCAAGTTTCGAACCGTGTTGGTAGTTCGTCGATTCGATGTCATCGCCTGCCAGAAAATGCTGACGTATAGCAGATGATGATCGTTGCGACGGACAACGGAGTTCAGACCTGCGAATTATTTATAGCATCTTCAGCAATGTTTTCGTATTGTAACTTTATATTAAGTGACAATTTATCCAAGTTTTCTGCCTTATATCTTGAACAGGTTTTACTGGATAACAAAAAAATTTTACAAGACGATTGTACTATTATCTAGTTACATAACCTCAAATTCTCAGTGTTGTTGGGCTGTTAGTTTAGTCAAAACAGACTGTACGTTCTTATTCTTACATATGAAGACGGAGAAGGAGTAAACCCAGTTTGGTCGTGTGTCGCCAAAAGCTGACATGTTGGACGCAGTCGAGTTCTCAATCGTTAGAGGAAGAGCTAAACACGTGCCGGTCTGGCTGTAAAAGTCCCTACAGACGGCCATTTCAGAGGGGTTCATTAGTTTTTGATGATAGTAACCGTTGATTTGATTGTGCTTACGAGAAAGTGGAAGTCATCAAGGGAACAGCAGCCAGCAACGCAGCTATTACGAGCAAACAGACGGCAATGGTTTTCACCAAGGGGTAGCTCATGGCTCGACCGCTGGTTCCGTTACCAATGGCGACGTACCTATCTACAGTAATGACTGCAAGTGACGGCAAATGAGAACTGCAATCAATATTCAAACGTAACAGCTGATATACGAGTGAAGATAAAGACGAAGAATTCCGAGGAGAAGGCGGAGAGAAAACCGGCGAATGAACACAAAGACGATCTTCTCCACTGGTCGTCTTGAAGGACATAGTAGCCTCGATACTCGTTATCAACACCGTCAATGATGAATAGGAAGATTCCCATGCAAAAATCACCTATTGGTAGAACGAAAGATGGCTATTAGCACAGCCTGGATCAAAGTAGAGCTAACTATTACTAATGTCTCTGTATATTTAATCTTCAGGTTTTGTTTAAATAACCCTCGAGTTCAAGAACTTATGCAACAAGTTGGGCGACTCCTGTTGAGCTTGTATATAGAACTCGATCACAGTAAACTCTAGGTTCTTGCTAGAGAAAACCTATTTGCTTACGACTCCCATAGTTTTATAGTTATAGCAACCCAAAAATTACCAAATGTAGGCTCAGTAGTAGTCAACACACTAGTAAAGTCTCCTTGGAATTGGTTTGTTACTTTGGTAAGAATAACATCTTGAAGCTTAAGACATTACCATATTCCCTCGCCATTTAAAACCCCTTTGTTTTGGCTCCAGACGGTATAGATTTGTCGACTTACCAAAGGACAGGCAGACCGACAGTAGATCTTCTTTCAGTTTTTGTTCGGAGAATCGTCGCTGCATGTTCCTGTACCGAGAAATGATACGCCAGGCGATGACTCCTAGGTTAAAGGCCAGTGAGAAGGTGCCCAGGATCCAGATGAAGATGCACAGCGAGACGTCGTGCATAAGATCCTCGCACGAAGAAAACGTCGAAAATACTTGTCGTACCTGTTAAAACAAGATTAGTTTATTAATGTCCGTATAACCGCCATTACATCCACCATATTAGAAAGAAAAGCCAGCTGGCCCAACTACACATAAAATATCAAAAACATAAATATAAAATTCTAGAAAAGTTGTGTAATACGCCTTCATAAAGAAACGGGTTTCCATCCACGCATGTAATGTTGGACGAAGTTCTGGCAATGCAGCAAACTTTCCAGTCGTCTGAATTTCTGTAAAATGAAATGTGGATTTAATCATCGTGCATCGTTGTGCAATCTGAGGCAAAAAAAACGAAAAGCCCCTGTTTAATTGCTCTGAACTGTATAATAAAGAGATAATACATACATTGTCGCCCCTGAAGGAAGGTTGCGCAATGCCAGAGGTTCGATTTTTTCTATCTTGTTGAATTTATATGGATAACTTCAAATATTGAACCTGAATCTTACATGTAGAACGATTCCTCGGGTCCCTGGAATACTCCAGACTCCAGAATGGTTGTGTTGTTGTCGCTCAAGTACCTGCAGTAGAAAATGTTATTCGAAGACAAGAGTTAGTTAGCACAGCAAGTGATTTAAATACGCTAACGAGACTAGACTTAGTTCTGGCCTTCAAGTGTTGCAAACAGATCGTCTTGACCATAAAAATGACGATTATCATGACTATACTTACAGTAACCTGAGTTGAATCAAATCGCAGAAAACTCCAGCAGGTAAACTAGACAGGCTGTTACCTTGCAAGTGTGAAATTTCAGAGACAAGATTTGTGAGAATAGCAATTCATTAACAATGTTAATAATTTAAGAGCTCAACGAAATGTGCAACATGCAGAATTTTAAAACTAATGTCCGACAAGTATCCCTGCATGTACCAAATATATTGAATGGATGCGTAAACTAACTGACTCAAGCTGACTGAATGAATGATTGGTGTTTAACGACTGAAATTAGTGCGGATATTTCTTCCAGATAGAATCAAACCATACTTTGTAACAGTTCACGAGTAAACAATCGTACTTGAACGTAGCAAAAAGAATCACTGAACAAACTGCTATGGCGTCATTATCAGATTCCCACTTGGCAATGAATACTTAAATTTAGTTGTTTTCAAGAAGAGAAATAACAAAAGACTCCTGTGTTTATTACAGTGAGTTTGTTGCTGCCAAGGAGCCTACACTAGATGATTTCTTATTTTAATTCTTTGAGATAGTTAATGCAAACATAATTAAAAGTATAAGACCGTGCGAAAATGCCTCACTTACAGCCAAAGTAGAAAAAAGAATCCTTTATATAAGCCAGCTTGCAGTGAAGTCAGCTGATTTCGATCAAGGTACCTATACGAATACAAGTAGTTTAACAATGTTGTCGCTCACGATAACGAGACAAAAGTATGAATTTTCGCTTGTTTACCAACCATACTAATTAGCTAGTTATCTATTTATTTATTAACTATATTAATTAATTACTAGTCAATACTGTTATGGTCGTTTACCAACCATACTACCGAATAAATCCATTCGAGTAACAATCTGTTTTAGCATCGTACACGAGGGGTTGGCAACTCATCCCAAGAGTGTACAAAATTATTTTGATTTTTTTAGTATTTCCTCATTTGTTAAATTATAATTACGTTAGGGCTAACGATTTTATGTGATTTTCGATGATTTCTCGCCGAAACCTATCAAACGGTGCCAATTTTCATTGAGTTTGGTTTCATTTTTCTATTTGATTTTTAGTTGATTTTGTCCAGTGTGCACGACACATACACACATTACAAGTAATTAAATGTTGGAGCTCAAAATAAGACGAATTGATTTTAGTTGTTTACCAACCATATTGATTAATTCATTCTCATTTATTTATTGTAATTATCATATGAATTTTATGATTAGTAAATATTGTATTGGCCGTTTACTAATTATACTATCGATGAAACCCATTCGAAAAACAATCCATCCTGTCATATTATATATATATACGTTTGTGTATTCCGGCCACAGGCCGCGATCATAAAGAAAACACTTTACATATAGAAATTTAGCCGTCGTGACAGGATGTTTAGAGCAAAACAAATATAACAAATGAAAACAATGCGGATTTCTTGGTATTTCTATGGGACCATACTGTTCTGTGGCTTTACAAAAACTTAACAAATGGACGCCTTGATGTAAAAAGGGGTGGCATACTTCTGAGGTGTTCTGCTGAACTCTACCCTGGTTTAATGTTTTTGAGAAGCGGGAAACATTACATCCTAGTCGGAATTTGGCGATTGCGGATTTGAAGTTTCTGTTTAGTACAGGACTGTTTAAATACTCTTCACAATCTGAGTCTTTCTTAACTTGCACGTAATAAACCAAGGATTTGTGACTACTAGCGTCAGCGAATAAGTTCTTGGCGAGCTTGATCTTCATTTCGGGACTGAATTAACGCAACGGTCGCGCGGGAGGAAGACGCGGGAAAAGCCAAATAAAGCTAAGTCCAAGTTTGTTTAGGAGAGTGCGGACGTTTGTTGCCCAATTATTTCTATGTGCCATGAGGCCTTGGTACAAGAGTGCTTTATACGCCCATGAATTTTGGTCTTTGAGATTTAGTTTACAAAAATAGTTTCAAGTGCGATTGACGGCCAACTTATGAGCTGGGATAGAGCCCGTCTCAAGGTACAGGCCAGGATTTGGGGTCCAAGTCGGTAAACCGAGGAAGAATCGCAACCATTTTCTCTGTTCAGTATCGATTTGCTGACAAACTGAACTTTATAACGAATTCCCAACACCATCAATTACCACTCGAATTAAACCCCAGCACGTGACCGTGGCTTCAGAAAGATATAACAGTCAACTGACAATCACATTAACAGATTCAATTATGATGAATAAAAGTCTTATGAGACAGGGCAAAACATTTCTCAACGAATTCTTATCATATAACGAGGTACTCCGTTCAATATATTATATAGCTAAACTAATTTGTCTGTTAATAAGGAGACTTACTCATATGCTAAAAGATTATACTCTATTTGGCCGTACAACGAAAGGATATAATCCTGATAAAAGGATGAAGCACGGTTACATTGAGTCAAAAATGGTGCAGTTTTTACCTTCAAATTTCCACCCCGCGGGCGTTCAACGTGCGGGTTCAAAGAGGATACTTTTTCATACGGGTTGCCTTGGACGGGAGTGCGTAACCACAGAAAGCACGGATAAATCTATAAAAAATTGAGTGATAATAAAAACATAGTACTACCCTCACCGAGGAATAGTTTGTCTCCATTGCTTTCTTTTCTGCACCACAGTACAGTACT
>JAIQCU010001569.1:0-18697 GCA_022114935.1 Leptestheria dahalacensis
ATTTTGTCGCTATAGTATAAGTTTGACTCGAATACTAGCGCCTCAAACTAGGAAAACTGGGAAAACTAGGATCGTGCAAGAGCAGATTGTTCTCTCAACGTTAATGTCAATAGTATTTTACATCACAGGTAATGTACTTATGTCAAAGTATGACGTAATATCATTAGAATATCATTAGAATATCATTAGAAAATCACTTTTGGTAATATACTGCAATAAACTGCGTTTGTTTCCAACTTTTACTAGAAATACTGTAGTTCCCAAGAGAGCGACACAACTATTGCAAATTTATCGACTCAACTCAATTCAGAACCAAGTCGTAACGATGTTAATTTCACCCAAGTCGACTTGAAACTACACCAAACTGGACAAGTCGGTGGTGATTTGCTCCAATAACCCTTGACTTTCAACACGACTCGATTCCGACTCGACATTTCCATGTAAAAAGAAAAAGTCGATTCCTTATACCCATCATCAAACATCTCATTCGACTCGTCTTTATATTCCTGGCTGAATAGATTCACCCAAAAGTATCACTTTTAACATTTGAGAACTTTCCCATGTGAGAGTGGACGACGTCTATGCAAATGATGAAAGGGAAAAGACTATTTTCTCCATTTTCTCGCCTGGCGGCAGAATAATAAATACTAGACGCAAGGCCTTCGCAGGTCTATCTCGAGGGGTTCGCAAGCCCAACGGAAATCTTTTTTTTGAAATTTTCACATGATAAATTTAAAGAGATTTTTTGAAGATTTTTTTTGAAGAAATTTTGCGAATTTTTATAATTTTTCACGGAAATTTCTGAAAATTTTTCGGAATTTTTTTGAAGATTTTGGTAACGAAATTTCTTGTTTAAGTTTTGGAAGATTTTCCGACTTGCGAACCCCCTCGGTCTATCTAATCTAGACAGGCTATAGAGCCAGAAGCGTAATAAAGTCCCTCTCCGCTATGTCCTGCTGGTGAAAGTTTCGCCTCACACAATGGGCGCCAGATGCTTAAATGACTTCAAACTTTCTCTGGTTTCTTTACGCTTCACGATTTCTTTAGAAAATTCCTCTCCTGCAGAGACTTGTCAGTTTTTAAACAACTCTGTATGTGGATTAAAATTTATATCAATTAAATTCAGGACTGATTCTAGTCTTAGACAATTCATTCGGCCGGTTTCATTAAGGTCTTATTGATGAATTTTTAAAAACTATGCGAAATTTTTTAAAATAAAAATTAGCCATTTTCTGGTTTCAGAATTGGTTTTGCGAGTTGGATTTAAAAAGGCAAACGTAGCCGAGCGACTACCGGAAACTCAATAGCTTTTGTTCAGCATGATTGTATGAACTGAATTTCACTTTCCGCGCCAACTCTGAATACCAATTTTCAAAGGAAACTTGCTCGCACAAACACGACTTGCTCAGCTAGCTTATAACCAGACGGAATTACCAGAAACACGATATCGTATGTACATAGTAACCGACTTTACGATTATAACAGTATTAGTTATATATATATAGCAGGAAAGTATGATAATGAACTTAAACTTACATAACATTATATTAACTTAACATTAAAACAAGATATTGAGGTTAACCATATCAAAGTCAAATATACGATATCGTATTTATAGTAACCGGCTATAGGAGTATTAGTTAAATATAGAGGAGTGAATTAAACTTAATAACATTACACCAACTTACACGAAACAACATCGTTAAGTCAACCAAATCAATGTACATAATACGATATTGTATATACATTAACCGATTTAACTTAATTACATTAACTTGCATAATAATAATAAAAACAATTTAGTTAGGTTAACGATATCAATTTACGAAATACGATATCGTATTCTACACAATATCCCGTTATAGGAAAATAACAAAATCAGTGAAATACGATAACGGACTGAAAAACAAAAAGCGACTCACGTTGAAATCCATCCGCTGTTATAGATGTCGATACGACCAGCAAAGAAACACTGAGAACCAAGACAGGAGTAGTTAATCGACCCATGTTTGCTGGGAAATAAGGACCTGAACCAGACCCCTGTGACTTCAACGGGACAAATATTCTCGGTTTCATGCGACCAGAGGCTTTTATATAGCCATCGCGTTTCCTTAGCCTACTTCTGCGCCAGCCGAGGTGTACGTTCGCTTTCTCCTCCCCCAGGACCTCCTCTTTCCCTGTCTCTGGAGGAGGAGGACGTACGGCTGCTCTGTATTACCCAGACGCAGGGTTCATACGATCCCTGATGTGTTTATCTACGTAACTCATTAACTATGATTTCAACTGGATCTAATTCTAATTAACAATGGATCGTTATTTGTATAGTTGGGTTTGATTGGGAAACCAGGAAAGTCAAAACGACTCGACCCGCTCGACTCGACGGCCTTGGTCTTCAAGTCGAGTCGAGTTAAAGTCGATGATACGCAGGCCAATGTCGATTTGAGTCGATAGTCAATTAGGCCGACTTGGATCAAGAATTCGAGTTGAATTTCAAGTTAAGTTAGTCGACTTGCAAAATTACGAGTCGAGTCGAGTCATTTTAACGCAAAATTCGACTCAAAGTCGACTCAAAAGTCAATACAAAGCCGACTCAACGTCGCTCAAAAGTCGAATCAAAAGTCGAATCAAAATCCCTCAAAAGGTCGATTCAAAGACTCTCAAAAGTCGACTCAAGAGTTGATTCAAAAGTCGACTCAAAAGCCCTCAATAGTCGATTCAAAGTCGCTTTAAAAGTCGAATCAAAGTAGACTCAAAGTCAACTCAAAAGGCGCTCAAAAGTCGACTAAAAGTCGAGTCACTTGACATCCCTAGGAAACCTAAATAGTTGGATCAATGCCAACTGGACGATACCGTTTGTCATTCCATATAATGAAATGGTTATCGAACTCTATTTAATTAAACCCTAAACCCTACAAAGACGGTTTAATACCGGTTTAGTCCGAACGGATATTCAACAGCTCAAAATGCTGGTTACCTTCAAACTACTTGCCATTGTATTTATAATTCATAGTTTGATATTTAACAGATAATCGTATAACGTTTACCTGAATTACACAAGTTAGTAAACTTGAAAACAAATGAATAGCTCAAAAGTCAAACAGTATTGTATTTCATTCCTGCGTTAAGTATGCAAGGATAAGTACATTCAGTACCTCTAACTATACCAATCTAAATTACGCTTTTGGAATTCATGGTGATTTCAACTGGTCCATTGTATTACACAAATGTAATAACGTTCTCGTTATCATTGTAGTTTATTTTAGTACACTAAAAGAATAGTTCACAATAGTTAACTCAACTAGTGAGGTAAGTAAACAAACCAACCAATCAGATTTTAAACTTTCAAGTAGAAATGCCACAACTGTTCGAATTGTCGACATAACTGGTCCATGTGATGACCAATCGTCAGCCGGTGAAAAGCCAACCGAGAAAACGTCTCTGCTCCAGAGTTCTACATCACTGCGAACACCTGGTGATCCTCAAATCTGGGTCCCCCGATTCAGGAGGTCAGCGATGTACTGATCCCTGCTACTACTGGTTAACATGCTGACTATACTGACTACACTTCTGGTACAGACAAGATTATAAAAACAACTCGTGGAATTTGTGTTAACCAGTATGCTGAACCACCCTCTGAATCCTTAAGGAACCAGCGGTAAATCAGCAGGCTGAACACACTCCTCCTGTGGGTATCAACATTACACGGGCGTTCTCACAAACGAGATTGCAATTACCCCATTCGTTCTGCACAATAAGAGTACGCGAACAACTCCCAATTAGACTGTATAGCCATTTCACACACTTTCCTGTTTTGAAAACTTGATAAACCGAATCATATAAAAGCGTTGATAAAAAACCGAGCCCAAAAAACATGGGGATATATAATTTAGAAATTTCGCTCCCACGGTTCACGATAGTCCAGATGCAAGTGACGGAAGATGTCGTGCTCGTTCTCAGCTGCTATGGCGACAGTCTACAATTTAAAAAGAATACAGTGTTACATATCTTTCCACTAAAAAAAGGGTGCTACGTTGAAATCTAATTTAGAAAAACAAACCTTCATCTCTTACATGTTAACCGTTAAATTGTAATTTACGTAGTGTACAGTCTAGAGCAACAAAAAAGGGTTCTTGACGGGGAAAAGTTGGTTGCTTATTGCTCCAACAGTTTCACAGGTATAGCTGTCTAAAAAATACTAGGTACAGACCTAGTATTACTTGAAGCACTGTTCAAGTTTCACTTAAATCGGTTCGTTAGTTTAGCCACAATAAAATCCTAAAAGTTATAGACAACATTAATGATACTTAATTAAATTATTATATTAATTAGATTAATATTTACCAATAAATTATCAAATTACTGGATTGATAATTTAGATACGCTTCGTTTACTTGCTGTACAATACAACACAATATCCATACTAGTCTGTATTACACAGCAGTGAACGATATCGTCGAACTATATTTTACAACGATTGGTAGTTAAAGGCTAGTAATTACATAAAACAGATAGGCATATAGATTCAAGACAGACAAATGTTAAGCCTCAAAGACTAATGCTGAGCTACTGGCACTCAGATGATATTTCTTCTCACTTATTATTAAAGTCATAAATTTGATCGCTGACCCGTCAGATTACACAAATCCGTGAAGATGTGATCTTAAATCTCTTTTGCGTATGAAATATTCTAAAAAATAAGTTTAATAATAGAATTCATCAACAATAAATTAAATCCAAAAATAATAATGATTCAATGATAGTGATAATTTTACAATAAAATTCCTTATTAAGTATTCAATAGTATTTTTTTATAAAATACGATTATGAACGTTAATTTTTTTGTTATCATATATTTCTTATATATTTTTGACGATATATTTATGTAATCCTTTATGTCGATTCAAAGAGGAATTTACGCGCTTGGTGTCCCACAGACCGGCACTACCCAGAATGTAGCCAAACTCGTCTTTTGCATACTGTCGAAGAGCCCGGTTGTACTGTTTATTCCCCGTCCAACCCATGAGAGCGTACGGGTACTGCGACTTGGGCGCGGACACGAAATCGACGCGTACAGCTCGCCACGGTCTCTGCGTATCTGCCCAATGGAAAAGTTTCCCCGTGTCACCTAATAACGCACAGGGAAAAAAAAGTTATAAATAAAAATCCCAATTGCACGTTTCCAGTTTCACGACCCGCGAATTCGCTTCTCAATAAGAACCGATCGGAAAAAGTTTAAGAAGAACAGAAGTTTCATCCGTTTTCAAATGCGTTTCATCCGTCTAAAAACACGATAAAATATCACCCAAATAGCCAACAACTTACCCAACTGGATACAAGTTTCCAATACAAACTATTTCTTAACCTACCGGGTCGATTTTCTTCATCGCTGGGTGCGTTTTTCTTCTTCATGTGGTGGATAAACTCGTCGAAAGTGACTTGGGTAGGAAATTTCAAAATGGTCATGCACAGTTCCAGTCGGTCGACGATCCCAGACTCCATGTTGCCCCGCTCGGATGAAATGTTGGCTTTTTGGTCGAAGGATTTCTCTGCTCTTGACCAGACAATCAATCCTTCCTCTTTCATGGCATCTCGAAGCGCCGCTACGAAACCGGTTTCCCGGCCTTCTTCCTGCTCGTAGGTGAAGAGCAAGTCGAGGTCATGACCTGATTTTTTACCTCTTGAGTGAAGAATTTATAAAAGAAAAGACGGTGAAAACAATTGGACGTTTAGGTTTAAAAAGTGAGAATGAAATTTCAAAAAAAAAGGGAAATTACCTTCGAAAACCACCGATGAGTTCACACGATATACCCGGTAATACTTTCTGCGCCATTTTCTCAACGTACTGCCGGATTTTCACCCCGTCGTTCTCGAGCGGTAGAGGCGTGTTCAGATCGGCGTAAAACGCGGTGCCTGGCACAGAATTGAAATATAAAATGGTAAGCGTATAATAATAGCACATAATCGTAGAACAGTAATTTTTAAAACATATTTATTTATACATTTATAATATGATATACATATGTGGTGATAATTATAGAATCTCAGAATCAGATGAATTGCTTGATAGATTATTAGTGAACCGTAGATTATCATTTCATTGTTGATTCCAAGCTCGGAAAACCGGGCCTTGAGGTCGTCGATGCTCCGCAGGCCATGGTAGTCATACCAGCGACTCGACATGGAAGGGCCCACTCCAAATACTTTGCAGAAAGCCTGGATATCAGTAAAACAAAAAGGAACTCATTATGGCATTCTATTCTGTAACTTGTTTATACGTCGATAATTCTAGTTTATCAGGAAACGTTATAATTAATATGTGAAATTTTTAAATTCTTACTCCACGGACGGGATAGACTAATTTCTATAACGACTGAATAATAATAGAAACAGAACTATTACCCTAATCAATAAATATCAATTTGAAAAAAGGTGCAGTTTAACTTAAAGTACCTTTAGCGTGAGAAAGCGGGAATCTTTTTTCTTCTCCTCAACCTCAGGGCAGCTGCCTTCTTCTGTAATATCACAGGCGACTCGAAATGCGTGACCGTCTCCCAGATCCTTGATACCTTCCAACTTTAATCCAATAAAAAAAACAATTGAAAAATCTTGTTAGAAATTAGACAAGAAATAAAAATAATGTTATAAACCAAAAAAACGTTTTAAGAGGTTCTCCATCGAGTTTATGTATTGTGTGTTTTACGAGTGAACTGCAGGCACCTGGGATACATGCTGTACTCTGAATGGAAGACACTTGACAGCAGCAGCCGCTCTTCGGAAGGCTAGAGCCCGGTTCGCGTCGGTCAAGCTACTGCCGCTGACTTCCCAGTATTCGCCCAGAAAATCCAGAGCTTCCTAAGATACAAACAAAAACAAACAAACCATGAACACGACATGCCAAGCGACATGTTGTTCTGAAATCAAATATACCAAATATTAACTTAATGTATTACCTAACGTAATCACGTAAACTGTCGATGTATTCAGAGAAGCGGAAAAAAGTTCCACGTGCAACATTAACTCGTTACCGAAATGGGTTTATTCGGATGGTCCAGGGTGGCTTTCCGCTGCGGCACACACGAGTTGAATTTCTCCAAATTAAACGATGATCCAGACACATTGAAGTGCAGAGCTTCTTTGCTCGGTTTTGACGGGAGTAGGTACGGAGTCTCCAGAACAGGTCTCTTTGCCCTGTTAATCGATGAAAACAAGTTTTAAACGCCTTCCTATGATCACCGTCTTAATATCTATACCTGACTGAATCGGCAAACCACTTCATTGACAGAACGTGGCCTTTCCATGAAAGCACATTCGTTTTCAGTACTTTTAAAACATCGTCTTTGGTGGGCAAGTCTGATAACACGTGCGTCACATCTGTCCTATAAAAGCGTTAAACAGGAGATTATGAATTTTTTTAGACTTTGGCATAATTAATTTTCCTCTTTTACGTGAAACGGTCTGCCAGTTGAAATCCGAAAGTTTTGGCGGAGCGTTTCACAGCTTCACACCGTTTGGGACCAATTCCCTCTCCCACCACAAACAACAGAATGTCTTGAAACTTTTCTTCGTTTGTTTCAGTTTTGCTTCTTTTCTCTGGAGATGCCATTTTTATTTTCTAAATAAATAATCAGTCTCTTAGTCAGTTTATACGTGAAATTGCAAACATTGACAAGTAAATCATAATTTAATTCAACCAAAACAAAATAATAGTTCGGTAAACGTTTGAATTCTCGAGAACATAAATAAACTGCTTTCAGAGTCATCTAGTGGCCGAAAAAGTAACTATTATTCACTTTATAACTTGCAGATTCTATTTGTTTTGTGCGTACTGTACGATACAACAGATAAACAGATAAAAGAAAGTTCAAAAAATAATTCTATACGTATAACTTTAAATGGTAAATGATTGTGATATTAAGTCGCAGAACGGTTTTTTTATTAATTAAATAAATAATTAACATTTCTCTTCTTTTGTGTTAACTTGAATCACAGCAGGATAGAAAAATTATTTGTGCATATATTAATTTTATCGCACCTGCTAATTTATAATATTCAATGGGTTAAACAACGGTAAATCGGCAATTTAGAAAGACGAAAAATGGCAACGGCGCCATGTTTACAAGTTTTAGCATGGATCGCAGGTCCCCATAACGCTGCGCTGAAAGTAAGAATGGTTATTCTTTCTTTTGCATTTGCTTGTAGGCGTGTAAACTTTTAAGTATATCGAAAAGTTATGTTACTTTCTATATATCTTACGCTATAATCTTGGAACGGAATTGAAAAACAACATGAGTTTTAAAAATTTGTTTTAATTAACAGAATACGGAAGATTATACGCACTTGTTTAGGTCGACCTGAGCTGAAGAGACCGTGACACATGGATGCAGTAAAACGTTTCTAAAGGTTTTTGTTATTCTTTATTTGCAGCTCGTTTGCTTTCAGCTAATGCCACTCGCCTGCTTCGTCACCGAGAGACGGGAATGAGCCAGCAGTCCCTGCGGGCCGAGCTTCCCGTTTACAGGAGTTCTGACGAGATGAAACCAGAAGCCAATAACAACAGCACTTCTACGCTTCCCGCTAAGTCTTCTACGCACAAGGACAAATCCTTTGTAAGACCTAAACTTACTTGTGCAAATTCAGTAGCTATTCGAGTAGCGGGGTTTAACCACGCTAACAGTCAAGACCAAAAATAAAATACAGTAACTGAAAAACTGCATTACAAGCAATTTACGAACTGTTCAGATCCGTCCGCAATCGAGAACGAACTTGAGAGAAAAGTCGAGGCATAACCCAAACGTCAGCCTGCGAGAATGCGTCTCTTTCTGGCTCATACGTTTATATGCTCGTGATGTGAATAACAATTTAAACCCATACCGAACGATTGAGAGAACATAGGTGACGTTGATTATCTGTCTCAAAGATAAGGAAGTTCATTTTTAGATGTCTCCTCGTAAGCACTATCACTGTGCTAGTGTGGCACACTTACCTTATCTAGTAGGAGAAAACCCAGGGATAGCTATACAATTGTATGCTGCCTCCTTATTGGCACCTGTATCAGCGGATGTTTGTATAGTCCGTCACCTGGAGATAATCTCGTGCCTGCGCCAATATCGTAAATCTTTAGTGAAAACCGTATTAGTTGCAAAAGGTGATTGGGAACAACCGTTCGGTCATCATGGTTAGAAATTCTCCCGTATTGATTATTGCGTTCTTCTTAATTAACAATCTATGAATCAGTTGTTATTATTTATTCTACTGTTTTTCATTTTCACCAGCTAGGAAATCCGGCGGATGTTTTGACGAGTTTAACAGCGGGAGCTCTGGCTGGAGCCTTAGCCAAAACAGTGATTGCTCCATTAGATAGAACGAAGATCAATTTTCAGGTACTATTTTTATCGTATTCTTTTCTACTTAAAACTTTGTGTAATAAGTTTTTATTTAAATGGCGAACTTTTATTTTGCAGGTAACAAAGAGGCAATTCTCCGCTCGGGAAGCCGTTAGTTTCCTAGTCAACAGCTACAAAAATGAAGGTAAAGTGTTTAATTTTTAAATATTTATATATATATCTATTGTTATTGCTGTTTAAACATTCGGTTAAACAGGTATTCTTAGTCTCTGGCGTGGTAACTCGGCTACAATGGCACGCATTGTTCCCTACGCTGCAATCCAGTTCACCGCACACGAGCAGTGGAAACGGGCTCTCGGCGTTGATGCTGGCGGAGTAAGGTAAATTATATTATAACCAATGGCGTGCCGAGGTACTTTGGGGCCCTGGGCGAAACCCATGATTCTTTCGGGATGAAGGCCCACCTTGAGGCCCGTCTGGGCCCTTCGGCTTGCCAAATTGGGGCCCAGGGCGACTCGCCCCACTCTTCCACCCCACGGCACGCAGTGACTATAACAGACTTGTTTACCATTACAGGTTTAAAGAAATACAGTTGGTTAATTTAAATGTATTTCATAATCAAGTGTATTTAGTAATAATATCGAATAATCAGATTGTGTTTAATGATGATTTTCAGCTCAGGACCGGGTATCCGATTCGTAGCGGGATCTTTGGCTGGAGTTACAGCTCAGTCGCTGACGTATCCGCTGGATCTTGCCAGGGCTCGAATGGCCGTCACACCGCGCAATACGTACAGTTCGCTCAGTCAGATCTTCCGCCACTTGTGGAAGGACGAGAGGCTCCGTGGGTTCTATCGGGGTTTCACGCCCACCATGTTGGGCGTTATACCGTACGCCGGGGTCAGCTTTTGTACATACGAAACTCTGAAACAGTTTCATAAAGGTACGCTTCTTTACGAATGGCGGCAGGGAATCCTCCTCCTAATATTCTCACAACTTAAAATAAAAAGTTTATCTTAAATTAAGATATATTAATATGTTGTATTACGTATAATACATATGTGTGTTTGTGTGTATATACATCAAGAAACCAATTTCAGCTAATTAAAGTTAATGAAACTGTTAAAATTAAATTATAGTATAATAAAAAACTAAAACTAAAAATTTATATACAGATGTATTGTGATATATATAGAGATATATTATGTAATTAATATATCTTAAATAAATAAAATGAATAAATGTTGTCTATTATCCGAACGGAGAGGAAACCGAATATTAATATAAGATTACTAATTGCAATCAAGGTTATTCTCTTCGCAATCGTATTATTCGTCCCTGTTAATGTTCTTCGCTCACCTGCAGATTACTCGAAAGGAGCATCACCAAATCCGCTGGAAAGGCTGCTATTCGGCGCAGTAGCCGGTCTTCTTGGACAAT
The DNA here is from genome assembly GCA_022114935.1 of Leptestheria dahalacensis. NCBI lineage: Eukaryota > Metazoa > Arthropoda > Branchiopoda > Diplostraca > Leptestheriidae > Leptestheria > Leptestheria dahalacensis. Next base: position 10,784 of record JAIQCU010001569.1, read on the forward strand.
CTGCCTCGTATCCTTTGGACATTGTGCGTCGAAGGATGCAAACGTCTGGCCTTAACGGCGTCAGATACGTGTCGATCATTGGGACACTCAGACACGTGTACCGGTAAGTTTGTCCTTAGTCGGCTCTTGATTGTCCTTGAATTCAACTGATACAAGTATTAGTCTTTAACTGAAAACTGTTTATCTAATAATGTCGGATAATTAAATACCAAAATAGTATGATTCTGATTAGTAATTTAGATTACCCTTTAACTGTATCTATTAATTTGATTTGGCTGTGTAAATGAATACCAGATAGTGTGAATTTTGATTAGTAATCTAGATTAGCCTTTAACTGCAACTGTTAATGTAATAATGTTATATCATAGTGTGATTCTGATTAGTAATTCAACTGAAACTATTAATCTTACAGTGTAGTGTAATTAAATACCAGGTAACATGATTCTGATAAGTCATTTTAAACTGGCCTATAACTGAAACTGTCCATCTTATAATATCAGATGAATAAATGTCAGATTGTATAGTTCTGATTAGTGTTTCAAATTAGCCCTTTAACACTCTTAACTGTTAATTAAACAATGCAATATAAATAAAAACTAGATAATATGATTCTGATTAACGATTTAAGTTAGCCTACAACTCAACTTGTTCATCAAGATCATGATTCCTATTAGTGACTTAGATTAGCCTATAACTTTAACCGTTAATCTAATAATATTCTGTAGAGCGGAATTCTTATGATGATTTAGACGCATATGATTTTTGTTTCTTGACACAGGGAAGAGGGTTTGGTCCACGGCTTGTACAAAGGTTTATCCATGAACTGGATAAAGGGTCCGATCGCCGTGGGCATCAGCTTCGCGACTTTCGATATAATGCACAACTATCTGAAGTCATTATTCGTCCAAGGCGCCTAGTCCTCCCCCCCCCCAATCCCTTCCTGCACGTGTGGAGCTTGACACGTTCGACTTCAGGAGNATAGTGTGCTACTTGTTGGTTTTTTTCCTCCCCCCCGCCGCTGAAATTTTCGCTGGGAATTCGAGCGCTTTTTCGGCCTTGCCCTTTTTAGCCATTTCTTTCTATTTGAGATTCTATAATCTAAAAAGTTTATCTCATATTTTGGATATATCGGACGTGGGAGACGTACACAAAGGAAGTTTTGTTAAGAAAGTTATATAGGAAACATAACATTGGGTTTTATATCAATGAAAGTGAGAGAAATACACGTTTTAGAAGAGGTTCGTCCCTTCATATGAAAAGATCGCAGGTTTTCCAACGGAATGAGGAAAAGCAGTTGATTTCTCTCTAGCGACAGATGATATAGATTTAGTGGTTACGCGTTGTTGTCCGGCATTTCCATTGGTTACCGGCACAAACATGACCTTTTGAGCAGTGCAGGGTAATCTGAACCAGCCAATAAGACGGGAGCGCATTTCAGGATCAAACAGCAACAGTAACTCCGATGAAGTCCATCAAATTCACCGTCACTGCGGTTTCAAGTAAGTTTACTTTACCATACTACATCGTTAAAATGAAATTGCTCTTTCATTGTTGATTTTATGTTTCAGTTAATTGTATTTAACGTCTTGAACATCGAATTAAAACAGGCGAAGAAAAAGACTATCGAGCCAAGAGTCTCGAAAACTTGTCATCAGCGGCGGATGGCTGGAGATCCAAGAAATACTGTCCGTACCCGCAATGCTTCACCTGTATTTTCGACGCGGAATGTTTCATCCGTCAGATTCAGTTTTTGACTCATTCGGACTTTGTACGTGAGTACGCTGTAACTTTTCTTCTTTTTTTCTCTACAAAATTGTATTTCTACTTAGTTGTTAATTTTATCTTATTACGCGTAACTCGTCATGTTAATTTCGAGTAATTAATGGGTTGAAATGGTTATTTTTCCAGCCGAGTCGACCACACTCGAATCATTCGACCCTACGAAGAAAATCTCTCTTGGCACAGTCTGCAAGGTAGAGAGCTCCATCACGGACGTCGAGAACGAACGTCACCGTCATCTGCATACAATCAGCATCACCGGGAAAACCAAAATGGCCGCTGTCAAGTTTATTTTCCATAGAAACCTCTGTGCACGTGTAAATCCTCACAACCAGGTATACGCCAGCTGCGTACAATACCAATCTGGTCTTTGACGATTTGATTAATACGTTGCAGGTATCGATCGTCGCAGTTCACTTCACTGGATCCGAGATCTTTCCGGCGGATGAACAAAACCTGCAGCGTTACGATCTAGGCTACCTGCTCTACATGGATAAACCGACGAGGCAAATCCTGGACAAGATATCTGCGAAAAAGACTGCAAATGCACAAGGTTTTCGCGTTTACCTCAATAGTGAAATTTGAAAAGTAGCTGAATTGTTGTAGGTTAAGTAGAGTAAAGGCTTGAAATCGCATCTGAATCGACAAGGGTTGAATGAAATAGGTAACCGAGGAAACTATGTCAGAAGACTAGCCGCATGGGAAGAAGAACTGAGGAAAATGGGATTCTTGCTGGGCAAAGTTGAATGGGAGAAGCAACAGGCCATCAAAAATGATGACTTTAAGACTGCTGATGGACATCAACAACGACAGTTGAAGTACAGGAAGGAGATGCTGAGGATATTGAACATCGACGACTTGCTCGAGCAGAACGGGGTAAAACAGGCCACGTGATTCTATCCTTACGAATTGTCAATGTTCAGTGATGGGTAATCACGGGCAATCAATCTAGATCATATTAGAATAAGGCAATCTCACCATGAGATTACCACCGTCTTTTACACCGCAAACAGGAAATACTACCTGAAAACGACCGTGCAATACTTCCCCATGAATGTCGACTGCCTTCTTATCCGCTTGCGGAACCGGAAGACCCAAAACCGGCCATACGACCGCAACCATTGCAAGCTGCGGCTACACAGTCGCCGAAGATCTACAAGCCTCCGTTCAGGTTCCTCACCGTTCACTTCCACATCAACAAGAACGAAGCATCTACAACCGTCCCACCGGTGAATCTGCCGCGTGAAGAACCAAAGGAGATTAGAGATGATCTCCATGTCCCCAAAGGAAGATTGCTCGATGATAAACCCCCTCCACGCCCTCGTTCAGCCTCTCTACCCACTCTGTCCAAGCGGAAACCGACGAAACAGACCAATCCTGAGCCTGTTGCTGTACAGAGACCTGTTGTACGCAAGAAGACCAGCAATCCTGAAGATAGAGTCGTTTCAGGATTAGGAAGGTAATAGTCTTATTGTCTCAGTTTCAGGATTAGGAAGGTAGTTAATTTTAATACCAGGATTTATACTATGATATATTCAATTACAGTGCAGTTCATTACTTTAAATCGTTTATCGTAATAGTCTTATTGTCTCAGTCATTAACACTAGTGCGTTCGTTATAAGTGCACAATAGCAGTAATTTGTTCCTGTGTACATGAAATGGACAACGCGTCCATCGTTCCAAAGTAAAGCATTTTGATTTGAGAAAACAATTGGGTTATCGCCGTATTCTGTTAAACGGTAATCGAATACCTTCAGTCGCTAGTCTGAAATCAAGTAGAATCGGGTTAGCTAGTGATCAGTGAGCTTGATTCATTGTCAATACCGTTACTTAATCTGAATGCCTTACTTTTTAGTCACCAAGCCGTGGACGCAAATGACGCGGACAGGATCAAGGGGTTGAAATCGGGTCCAGATACGGAACTACCACTTGCTGTTTACGGAAAAGCTACTGTAACAACTTATTACGATTGTTTTTTTAAGTTGGTGCCTGAATGCGGTACTTCCAGGTCGGCGATATGTGCAGTCAGCAATTTTCCAAACGAGAGGAAACCTTGAAATCTGTTCAGACCAAGCTGGCGCAGTACGTCTATAGTAAACCGGCCAGTCAGCAGCAGCAGCAGGACTCCGGGGCAGCTACCGGGTCGACGAAGACTTCAGCCGGATCGCAGCTGTCGAGGAAGTCGAGCGTCACCCAGCGGAGAACAAGTCTCCCTCGCGTTGACAAGAAACCGGACGAGAAGGGCTGCTTCTCGCCGGTGCAAATGTTTCGAGCGTCGCTTTGGTTCGTGCTGCAAGGCCTGCGGGATGCTGTTCCTTCCGTGTCGATGCAGTCGTGCAGGACTCTCACCGGGCTCATCAAATTCTCTGAGAAACATCAGTAATTTTGATTAATTACTATTACATTAAATCTAACTGTTGATCTAATATTAACTTGGTAACTATTATTGTCAAATACATTAGATTCACTAAATTATTTTAATATTTAATCGTGTCGATGCAATCCTGCAAGACTCACCGGGCTCATCATATTCTCTCAAAAAACCACTATTACGTGAATTCTACGTTATTATAATTCTAATCCCAAATATAAGACTCGTTAATTGATTCAACATTTAATTGACCAAGTTAATTTGTAATGGTCATTGTTCTGAATAATGCAAGGAATAATAGCGCAAGTGTAATTATGAATAATGAAATGAAAATGGGAAAGTAATGATATCGTAATAGGTAATAACAACGCAATGTGTAATAATATCTAGTTATGGATAGATAGATAGATAGATAGATAGATAGATAGATAGATAGATAGATAGATAGATAGATAGACGGATTGATAGATGGATAGATAGATAGATGGATAGATGGATAGATGGATAGATAGATAGATGGTTTAATAGGTAGATGGATAAATAAATAGACGGATAGATGGATAGATGGATGGATAGATAGATAGATACATAAACAGATAGATAGATAGATGGATGGATGGATAGATAGATAGACGGATAGATAGACGTCCGTCTACATAATCACGCAGTTCGTTGCTTTTTTTAATTACTGTTATTATAAGCTTGGTTTTAATTATTAGCATACAAGAAAATCAAGGAATTTTTTAAAAAAAAAGTTTAATGCGAGTTTGGATCGTAGTCTGTCCGAGGCTGAACTGAATAACGCAGTCAGCATGGCCGCCCCTTTGCTGCTGAGCCGCGGCTCGGACACCAACCCGCGTTTGCATTCCGAAGTGGCCGACACTTTAGCTCAGCTGGCCGTATTTCCTCCAATCAAGTACAACAGCTGTTATAGTTAATCCCGTGTGTTAACTCATCAAAAAATACCAATTTCCTTTTGTTAATTGTTAGATCCAAAGGGTTAATATTGAATATGCTGGCGCAGCCCGTTGAAGGACATGTGGCGCCCCGTTTAACGCTGACAAAACTGCAAGCCCTGATGAAACTAACCCAAAGTGATGCACTGGAAAACGACAAGAAGTGGTATCGCTATCCTCATTCAATTCTAAGTATAAATAATTCAATTAAACTAAAATACTGTTCGTCCTGAGAAGCTTTTATTTTTATTAATGCAACATTTTATCATAAGGGAATATTCTGTTTTTATGCGAGCAATTTGATTAGCAATTTAAGTTTTTACTTATAGTTAATTATAAATTAACCTAATTGAATATCTTAATAATATAATACAACGTAATTGAAGTTGTAATAAACTGAAAACTTATTCAACGACGAAGAATTAATATTTTCGAGTTTGTGTGATACTTACAATTCACCTTCGATTAAAATAATATATTTATCATAGATAAGAATCATAGTGTATAAATAGTTAATTAATGAATCCAAACAGTTATTCTTTTAATCAATCCCTATATGATGATTTTTAATTACTTTATATTATTCATGCTTAGTGCTGATCACACTGATTTGACTTTCCTCCGATTAGGGAAACTAACTGTCGTCAAATAACCAAATTTGCGACTTCTGCAATGCTCCAGAATCAAGAATCGGTCCGATTGGTGGCTCGCCAACTTCTCTTGAAACTCTACCCGAAGAATCGCGCCGTCGTACGCAGAATCGTTACTGAACAAGCCTCGAACAGCAGCAGACTTAAAGATGTACTGAAAGAATTGGACGCAGTCGATCGACAAGTGAAAGTGAAGACCACGTGAACGTAACAACGATTACCTTGGTAACAGCGATGACTGGAAGCGTTTCCAGTTGAAATCGGAGCGAATTCCTTGCATTACCTTTTGAAGGGATTGTAATTGTGAGCATTTTGCCTTATTGTGTTCGCATGCAGTTAAGTTAAAATAAATCCGCTAACCGTGTTTTCTCCAAAAAGTTTCCACGAAAAATTTTATCGGACTAAAATGAAAATGTAATTAAAATTGAAGAGGTTTAACTCGATCGGTTGATAACCAACATGAGTATAAGTACAACAGAGTTACAATATAACTAAAACTGGTTTTTATAACTATCTATATCTAATATTACCTATACGGGGGGGGGCGAGTATACTCAGCGCACGCTATTTTCAACTGGCGGCGGATAAAAAACTCTAGCATCTAAATCGTTCAAGATAGAAATATCGTCTTAAATACTTAAAAGCAAGTAGTAGTTCAAAGGTAGCGCCATTTGTTACATTTCGAAGATTCTATTCATCTCAAAAAGCGCTATGAAATAACGGAAAATCTGAAAATTCTGGAGGTTTTTCTTTATCAGCTGTTTATGAACCGTTTCTAAATATCTATAATCGAATTTTTCCCCTTAAAATATCTTCCTAAATAAAGAAGGTAGAGACGAACCAAAACTGTTTTCCCCTTCATATGAATTGACGGTTTTTGGCGCTTTTTAACAAAAATTCAGCCGAAATAAGCAATAAAAAGTAGAAATTTGAATTCTACGCGTTAATTCACGTCTTTTGACCTCAAGCACGCTTCATTCTAAGGTCACGTATTGATTTTATATGGAACTATCTATTAATGTATATTTATTTCTTTGACTTTCGTAATTAAAGCAGCTCCATGCTAGTTTTACATCTAAGACGACGATGGAACGTCTGTGGACAAAGACGGCCATTTACCGTCATCTGACCCAAGAGCGAAATTCTTCACGATTTAGCTTTATTTAATTGAAAAATGTGTCTATTTAGTGTCGTCTGAATTACGCAATTCCTAGTCTCTATTGAAATCTATCTATTTCCTTTAATTTTCGTAACTTAATTGATTTGACAAATGATTGATCAATTGGCAAATGAATAAATGATGACAACTGAATTTGATAATTGAGTTGACACTGCGATATGACGAAAAATAAACGTCTTACAGCGTAACGCTTCAGTGAAACAAAGGACCCTTCAATGACGGCTATTCACCGTCAAAGGAAGACGGCAAATATACGTCATTCGATTGAGGACGGGCTGTGTAAACTAGCTTGACTTGAAATGGAACGAATTACGTTCATAGGTTGACTAACATTGTAAAACATAGTACTACCCTCACCGAGGAATAGTTTGTCTCCATTGCTTTCTTTTCTGCACCACAGTACAGTACTTACGGAGCTATAATTCAGTTTTTGTGTTCGCTATTTTAAACTCTCTCGCAGTAGTTAGTTTGAGGTAACCTGGCTTTGTCTGCCGTACTTTAGATTTCATTGAAATAATGTTCAGTGAATGAATTGTCTTTGTTATTTGCTACGTGTGTTTGTGAGTAGCAATCGAATGAAGACGACTCTAAAATTATTCATTAGCTAGAAAATTTTCAATTGAAAATTAAAAGAGGGTGAAATGTCGAGTCTACTTATATTCGTCACGTGGGTACGCAGTTGAGTCAACCGCAGCTGAAAAGAGCGTCAAAAGTCGGGTCGACTCTTATACAACACGTGGGTACGCAGTTGAAACGAGCGTCAAAAGTTGAGTCGACTCATGTACGACATGTGGATACGCAGTCGAGTAGACCGCAGTTGAAAAGAGCGTCAAAAGTCGAGTCGACTCTTGTACGTCACGTGGGTACGCAGTTGAATCGACCGCAGTTGAATCGACCGCAGTTGAAAAGAGCGTCAAAAGTTGGGTCGATTCATATACGACACGTGGGTACGCAGTTGAGTCGACCGCAGTTGAAAAG
>JAIQCU010001570.1:0-18975 GCA_022114935.1 Leptestheria dahalacensis
TTCACAGAAGTTCATAGTAACATAAAGTATCGTATCAAAATGATTACCTAGTATATATAGTATATAGCATACAGCAGAGTAGTTCATAGTGTAGTAATATAGTATCGTACTCTATTAAGTTGTATTATGTAATATATCGTATAGTATTGGGGTATAGTAGTGTAGTATCGTAGATCTAAGTATACTTAGAACTATATAGCATATGTAGCTTAATACATGGTGGATAGCACGGTATAGTACTAGTATCTTGTATACAAGTATGTACAGAGTATAGTATAGTCTAGTATCGTGAATTTATCGTGAATCTACCGTGAATATGTACGCAATTCTTGCACTGACAAGATGAGAAACATATTGACGGCAATTGGGTATGAAAACAATCCATTGGATGAATTACAAGTTAGTTTGTATACTGCACAAGTTGGAAGAAGCTGAATTGATTCTTGTATGAATCACTGCGATTCACTGATATTCAAATGGGAGTCAATGGGAGTCACTTGTGGATCTTCGGCGTTGCATGTTGAGTCTTTATGGGTAGTTGAGTCATCAAGAATTAGTAAGAGCATTCATCGGGAGCTACCAAGAATCATTTGAGTCACTCAGGAATTTATATTAAGTAGTTGTAGGAGTGATTGAGTCATTAGTGAATCATTTTAGATCATTGTGAGTCATTGTTCGAGAATGCGAATCAATCTTGGAAACTGTTGACCCTTAACGAGTCATATTGGAGTCGCTTGTAATGCAAAGTGAGTCATTTGTCAGTCATTGTTGGTCTTTTGTGAGTCGTCATGAGTCACTGCAAGTCGGCAAGTCGTTTGGAAATCATCGCAAAATGCTAAAAGTTTTTGGAGAAATCGTTTGAGAGTCACCATAAGGTTGTAAGTCATTTGAATGTTATATAATAAGCTATTCTGAGTCATTACGAGTCACTGAGAATCGTTGAACCGATTAAAGATCACTTTAAGATGCAAAGAGTCATTTGAGGAATCGCTTGAGAGTCACTGAAGGTCAATGTGAGTCACTGTGAATAGCTGTGAATCCCGATTCATCCACTCAGAGTCATTTAGAATCACTTGTCATTCATTTGAGAGTAATTTAAAAGTCGATATTGAATAATTGCTAATCATCAAGTCATTTAAAAGTCATTAAAAGTCACTTAGGATATTCCAAAGCAATTCAAGAGTCAATATGACGTATCGTGAGTCATATACAAGATTCATAGAAGCGTTGCTGAGTCATGCTGATCTTATTCGTTCAAGAAGAAATCCCCTTCCAAACGCTTTGGAATGTAAGGTACACAGGGGTTCGCAATTCTCGAAAAACTGCACCTTAAAACAGCCGGGAATCATGCCGAGAATCCTCAAGAATCTTGTAAGGAACCTTTACCGCGGGAAAAAATAAGGCAGTAAAGAATCTCGACCAAAGTATGATTCCTCGAGAGATTCTTAAACAAATTCCCGTAAGGGGGACAGTAAAATTTGAAAGTTGCGAACCCCTGGTAAGGTACAGAAGATGAATTATTCGACGAGCGCTCGGGCGAGAGTGAAAGTTATCAAACCTGCGCGCTTGTTACGCAACGCAGCGAGCGAAGAGGCAACCCTTTCTTGAATGAGTGCATTTATTGCGCGAGTCATCGGGGGAAAGCAGGAAATGCTCACAACTTGTCCACTATATTATTTATTGGTTAAAGGAATATTCACCCATCTTTTCGATTAAATTTTATATACATTTATGAATGCATGTGAGCATTAATCCAATTGGTTAATCAACCTATGTATATCAGTACCTATGTATCTGTATGTCTGCGTCAATGTGTCTAATCTGTCTCTGTAAATCCTGTCTGTTTCTCTATCTGTGTCTACGTGTCTATCTCTGCACCTGTCTATGTAACTATCTCTGTATCTATCTGTCTATCCGTCTATCTATCTATCTACCTATCCATCTATCTACTATCTACCTATCCATCTATCTACGTATCCATCTATCTACGTATCCATCTATCTATCTATTCATCTATCCGTCTAACCATCTATCTACCTATCCGTCTATCCATCTAGCTATCTATCCATCTATTCATCTATCTACATATCCGTCTATCTACCTATCCATCTATCTACCTATCCATCCATCTAACCATCCATCCATCCATCTGTGTATCTGGCTATCTGTCTATCTGTCCATTGCTATACCTAGAAAAATACCTTGATTTTTAGATTTGGGCTACCTAACAGCTACGGAAGTTTCACTTTCTATCGAATCAAATGCAGTTAGTTATGTAACACAAAAATCAACGGTACTCCTTTTTAAGAATCAAGTTTGGAAACTCATTTTTTTTAAAAAATTAAGGCGTTTTTTCTGGATATTTCACTAAAGTCACTGGTGAAATTTGTGCCAGACACAAACCCGCTTCAAAGTATTATTTGTCTGATAAACTTAAAAAATAAAACAGTTCAAATTTCCTTCCCTTTATCTTAAAAACTTTAGTATTCAATTTCATTCAATTGTCTTTGTTTTATTAAAATTATACACTGGAAAAGTCTAAAACAATTCAAATTAATTCAGCAGTAGTTTTCAATTTAACCTTTACATATATTTAATTTAGTGTTCTTTATTCCCGGTAGGTGGCGCTACATGTAATCTGTTTTGATTCTCATCGTTTGGCCATGGTTTGGCGCTCAACTCAACGGACAAAAGATCCGTCTACAACTTATTATTGTTTACGTTAAACATACTTTCCTGTCGTTCCTTTTAAACCTAAAGCCACATTTTTTCCATTTTTACTAAATTCACCAAAATGAACCGCAGTCAAGGTTTACCCGTTCTGAGGGATGAAATCGAAGCCCTAAAAACAGAGTTAGCCGCCCTCGAAGAGGAAAAACAGACCCTCGTAGAATCATTCTCTGCCGATGAATCGCTCGTCCGTCTGCGCGATATGCAATTCAATGAAGAAGCTGCTAGACTATTAGGTAGGTATTTCTTTTTATTCTTGTCAGCGTAGCTGATGACGTTATGCGGCTTATCTTGTAATAGCGGAAATCTCAATCGTCGAGTCCAGCAAAACCCGCGTCAAGTTCGTCTTCGAGACGTCGTTCAAAAACCAGACGTTCGAGACGTGTTCCGTCACCTTCAAACGAGACGACAAAGGTACGAGATCCCGCGCAACATGATACCGCCGATAATAAATGTGTGTTGTTGTTCAATTGCAGCGTTTTCCCTCCTGGACGCTAGGTTACCCCAGCCCTTTGTCACTTCCGACCTCAGCATCGGCAGTGATGCGTCGCTGGAGGAGTCTGTCGAGAACGTGCAGACGCTTTTGAAGAGCTTGGTCGTGCGGCGTGAACAGATCAGAGAGCTTCAGGTTTGCGATTTAACCAAAATTATAGCCCTGTTAACAACAAAATCTGTCTGTCAAAGGCACTGAATCCTGAGTACAAACTCGAATACGCCACCGACTATTGTTTGGTCAGCATTACGATCCCCGTATCGTCGGACGGCGTTGAGGGCGAGCTCAACGTCCTGCTGCGGTACAACAAGAACGAGGTTTTCCCGTACGAAGGCAGCTTTGAAAGTGATGGTAACTACTTTCATCAATTCCTTATAACATTAACCACGCAAAACTTAAGATGTACCGCCTACTGAATTTGGTGATTTTACAAACAGACTTACCTGAAGAAGTGGTCGCCGAGCTCGAGGACAGGCTCAACACGCTCATTGCCCGCCATTATCTCGCTGACGCTTTCAGGATCGCCTTTGATGGGGACGACGAATAAAGAACAAATACACTTTCATTATGTTAACCGGCTTCTTGGCTATTCGTTAGTCAGTCTGTCAGCCTGCATAGTCCTGGAAAAAACCGAAAACGATTAGAAATCAGCCCTGTATGCAAATCGTCTTCCAATTTCAAGTAACATTCAACGCGGTAATCATGATTTATCGACAGATGGCGTCAAAGTTTATTTGTTAATAATACAACATATATAATACAGATATACAGATAAAGAATTATGTACCATCGTGAAAAATTACGTTAAAAATTAAACACTAATCAATGTCAGATCAATCTATTTATCTACCGGAAAATTTGTTGAGATTTCTTGAAATTTTAAGGGATTTTTGAAGGATTTTTTGAAAGATATTGAATTTTTTTGGCTTGTTCTCAATCAGATTTTAGGGTGTCTACATTACATTGGCCAAGAACAAGAAGATTATACGAGTTCACTTATCCGAATGACAAGAAGTTCATGGACCAGCAAATCTTCACCTTGAACCCCTATTTATTATTATTATCTTACAACCCATATTTACTAATTATAACTAATTAATTGCAATAATAGTTTATAGTATTAATAGATGATAGTAATAATCTAATATCTGTAAATATTCATTTTATGATTTCAATAAAGATAAAAATAATATTTCAGTTGATTACACTTAGGGATTTCAGCTCATTTAAACAAAATTCGACACTAATCCCTTGATTCTGTTATCGGGAATTAGTGGCCGATGCGGAACTAGTTCCTTGACAATACCAGTAATAGCCGTGCGGTGCGCATCATTTCCTCGCGCTTATAAATGCAAGCGATTTTACCTTCAGCTATTCATTTGCTCAGCTACCGAAGTTCGAGACAGTCGCATCTTGTAGCTGCTGAGAAGGGCTCCATAGGTTATCGGTTTGTTAAGTTCGGGACGCGTTATCGGAGGACGGGTTTCCTGCGGTTCCCTGGTCGTTTGTTGGTTGGTTGCTGGTCGTTGAATGAGGTTTGTTTCATTGCGCTTGGTTTATCACGTCGTTGGTTGTCGACTTCACGACCACGTGGGATCATTGTCAACTCGATGGGTTCGCTTCATTTCATCCTCCTCTTCGAGCGTATCAGTGATTTGCACTCGAGAAAGAGAAAGTCTTTAGGTCATAAAAGCGGCGTCAAGAGTGCTAGATGAGGAAAGCGTCAGCGATCTTGCGATCTTCGAGCGTCAAAAAAGTGCGGTCATCGTTCTCTGGGACGCAAAACTGTTATTGTTGGAAGTCTCGGTGCAGCTAATCCAAGTCAAATCGCATGTCATGCGAGACGCAGTATGTAGTTCCAAACCAGTTGCAGGGGTTAAAAAGGGGCAAACAAATAGAGGACAGGTTTAGCAATTTGCAAATTATGGAGGTCTTTCACGTCCCATAGCTGATCTCGGTGCAACTCTTTACCTGCTTGTAAATTAACTACTGCTTCCTTTCTGAATTTCTAAATTGGGAACTCCTTGTTTGAGTTACCTCGCAAGCATTTTTCAAGGACTAACAGAGGTCGTCCAGTTCTTCTCCCACGTGACTTAGCATTACACGCTTGGCTACACCCTTGTTTCCACAAATTTTTTGCTTTGTATGATCGTATCTGATCCTCAAAGAAAGCAGCTACGCCCATAGGGAGCACCCTAGCGCACGCCAAAGTTTGGGCCTCGTGGTTTGTGTGGTTCACATTGGAGGTGCTTACTTCTGCTTAATACAGATCCTCTGTAGCCTCGTTGACTTCGCGCGCAAGGAAACTCAGTTGTATTTTTCTTGAGTTCCAGCCTAACCATGCAAACGTACAGAAGCTATGGTAAAGCCCGTAATGCTTTTCTGGGAGGATGTGGAGCATTTACTGCCGGAGAAAGTAGCGTTACAAAGAATCTGTGCTCAGAAGCCTTCATCTTGACGAAGTTATTTACAAGAGATCCGAAGGGACTCCGGTTGATTTCACTGGGCACCTTTGCTAGAGTCAGTACTAATACCTCTTCGTGAAAGATCGTTATTCCGAGGGAGGCTCTCTTAAAAGTCGAGAGACATGGACATCTTAAATGTCTCCCTCCCACTTTCTGAAGAGAGCTGCTTATCCGTACGATAACAAGGCTGGTTCCCCCAATCTTGAGGCTGGTCGTCCTCCGCTGACCGGCGGCATATCTCATCAGGCGCAGTCAATAGCAACATATTATTATATTATATTATACCATAATTGAATGTTTAAACTAATTTTTAAATTTATACCGAACATTCTCTGCAGAATGGCCTCAGGAATCTTTTCCACGTTTGTTTCAGATGCCTTTGGGTTTCTACCCGACGACCTGTCAATCGCTGAATAACGAGCGTGAGGTGGTACCTGTTAAAAAGCGTTCACAGTAATGGTCAGAAACCGGGGCTTTTTTATGGTTGTGCAAACGGAGGCTGAACTTCAGGTGAAGCTGAACGAACGTGCTCCTTAGGATAAGATTTAACCTGTACCTCTGAAGCAGTTGCTCCTGACCTGCTGGTCTGTCCGTCAGCAGAGAATGATGCCGATCCGGCCTAATTATTAGACTGCCCGTAGTACCGTGTAAGTTCGTTAAGTTATTCAGTTGCAGGGATCATTATCTGTTTGGTCGTGTTGATTGTGTTGGCTTAGACGTAACCTCCCAAAGGAGATACAATATTGAAAAAGTTCGTTTCAGGTGCACAGGGACTTGACTGATAGTGAAAGTAAACTGCCAGATTTGATAGAATCAAGAATTAAAAGGAGACGCCCCATTTATGTTGAACGTAAGCGTATAATGTTCACTGAATCTGAGGATGTTTTCAGTTTCTAGATAAGAAGCTCCACTCCAGGCTTCGTCAATCGGCATGAAGGACTTGGTCAGTGTCTTGAGATCTTCGAGTCTCGTTTCAAGGTTTTGTTTGGTTTCTTTCAGTCTACTTCCCCGAGATTTTTCCTATCGAAGAAGTAACGAAGTTGCGATGTTAAACTACGCGTATATAGAAGACCAAGCTCGTCTTCTGTTTAGCTGGTAGAGTTTCAGTCCCACGTTCCCTACACTTCATTGGTTTTTTCCCATTTTCGAATTTTTACTGCAATCCAATATGTAATAATCCTTCCTTGGACAATGCCTTGTCGAACTGACCAACTGTTTAGGGAACAACGCCTACACGGACAACATTTAGCGCAAGAAGCACGAACCCCAGTTCCAGTTTTGACCACTTAAATCTCATCGCTGTCGCTTGCAGAAGAGCTATCTGATCTCGCGTTGCAACAATGAAGACCCAAACCATGTTGCATACTCTGCGTTGATTTAATGCTATATTCGGAACTAGTGTACAATAACGTCGCACACTAATATCTACCTAATCTAGTTGCTCTAAATAAAATCCAAAGACGTGTTCAACGTTCAACGGTCGTTTTATACAGACGATCAAATAGCTTACTGGTCCAGACGTGTAGACTAGTTGAGGTAATGCAACTTGTGTTTCAACTGAACGGGGTACAAGAGAGGGATACAGGTTGTCGAGCAAGTGAGTTTGCAAGCGACAATATGTGAGAGCGTTCTAGGGTTCCCCGGTCGCAACGAACGCCTGTCACCTACACTGTCATCTCTCAACGCCTGCACCGTATACCCTTCCCTGGTCACATCTGCACTCAGTGGGAGGAAACCAAAACTGTTTTTCGCTATTTCTACGGAGGGACAGATACAACCCAGTCCAAACGAACAATCGTGCCGCCAGGCCGTCAATCGTGCTGGCGTTTCACCATAACAGGTTTTATTATGATTGAAAGTAAGCTTTCCTAGGTAAAAATGAACGCTGAACTCGAATATCATACATGAAAGATTTTAGCAATACAAATCTACACCATTTTTGCAAAAATTTGCGAAATTGGCAATTTGCAAAAAACGGTCCCCTTAAAAAGACGCGAAAAAATACACAATGTACCTTAGCATGTCTGCTAAATATCACCAAAGTTTCAGGGGGGTATTTTTTTTCTCGAGTTATGACAATTTAAAGTTCAGAACCTATACTACGCATCATATATACAGAACATTGCTACATTCTTTTCCCCTTCTCGTTTTGATTATTGCGTAACTTCATCAACCTTATATGAAAATATTTTATTTTTCACATCTATTGTTAGGACAAAGGCGAATTTCGAAATTTTTGTCGGAGTCCGTGACGGAACCCTCAATTTTGTCTCCGCTTTAACTTTTTCTCCAGTAAAACTTTCTATGGAGAACAAAAGCGTGGGGCATTTCTCCCCCACGCTAATTTGGTCTTTTCGTTCATTCCAGCTAAAGGATATATATGCTAGTTTATGCTTCAAAAGACATTATTTTCAGTTTAAAGCACTTTTGTTTAACGCCAAAGGTGAAAGGTCCAAATCGAACGATTTTTAGCATTTAGTAAGGAGAGCAGAATCGTATTGTAAGTTTGAGAGATGAACAGATTACGACCGTTAATTGACTCAAGTAATTCATGTTGGACATTTGCTTGTAATCAATTAAAAATAACACATGATAATATTAATTTGAAAAAGGTATACGATTTTGTCCAGAATACAATAAATAACAGTTTACCAAGTAAACGCCATGAGGAGTAAAAATGTGTTTACGACTAATATAAAAAGGAACTATTTAAATAAATTAATTAAATATTCATAAAAAGTGTAAAAAGATTATAATGAAAAGAACGTCATGTGTACCGCGCCATGCGCCAGTATGATACGTAGTATAGGTTCTGAACTTTAAATTGTCCTAAGTCGAGAACAAAAAAATTACTTCCCCGAAACTTTGGTGATATTTAGCAGACATGCTAAGGTACATTCTCTTGCAAATTTCGCAGATTTTTGCAAAAACGGGGTAGATTTTTTATTGCTAAAATTTTTAAAGCATGATATTCGAGTTCAGCGTTCATTTTTACCCATAGGACAGCTCACTTTTGATCATAATAAAACCTGTTATGGTGAAACGCCATACCTTAAAGAAGCGCCGGTTGAGAGCGCGCGAAATTTTGAAAACGCGCTAAAATTTCTAAAAAGTGCTTTTGCCGGCAGCCGACCACGGATTTCAAAAGACGAACTTAATTGGCCAAGGTGAGGCTAACTCGGTTTGACGATTTCACCTGGAATCACCCTATTATCTTCGGTAATAGCCGTAAAATGATATCATAAACCTGCACACACCCTCTTCGCATTTGCAGTACTTGAGATGCGGAATGGGGTTGTCCTTTTGAGGAATTTCCTCCCCAAGTGGTAATTTACTCCAAAAAAGCCTGTATCTTTTCGCAGATGAACTTTTGACGCGGATTGACTTCTTGCCTACTTTGTGGTGTACAGTACCAATGTAAGTTATTAGCCTTTTAAATTTAAAGTAGTGCAGTATCGATATTATCGATATCTGCTACCTTATCGACATATCGCATCGTTATCGTTTCGATAAGGATTTTACAATATCGTTAAGGAAACGATATCAATATTTGATTTTCTTATCGATATCAAGAAATTGTGTTATCGTACAACAAAATAATAGAATATTATTTAATTTTATTAATAATGATGATTCAAACGGTTCCGTTAAGAAAATTATGGTATTAATAAGTAATAAATGTGCAGTAAACTTTAAGTGGTTAAAGTTTGACTAAAAAAGGTATCGGTTTAGCAACACCCTGCGGTTGTTAATGTCGGAAATATTTTGACAGGTCACTTGTTGGTTTTCTCCTTGGGATTTCTCTTCTCGTTATTCTTTCTCAAACAACGGTAGGTAATTATCCATGGTATTATATTCAAAATAAAATTTTCTTGCTTGATAATATATAGACATGTTTAACTACTATTATTGATGTTAAAATACTTCAGGGTGAGGATTTTAACTTAAAACTTTCACAGAATAACCTTTGTTTGTTTCTTTTACCATCGTATAGACCATGGCCAGCAATTCATCATCCATACAAGACCGTTCTGCCTCCATGTCTTCCGAGACCGACTACGCTGTCGACGCAGCCGCCTCGGGAGGATTCTTCAGCGCCGATTTCAAGAAGCATGACGACTTGAAGCAAATGCTGGACAGCAGCAAGGATAGCTTAAAGCTAGAGGCCATGAAGAGGATAATTGGCGTAACTTTGATTCCATTCAAGTAACTCGTTCTTGTTTCACGCAGTTTTATTTCAGATGATCGCCAAAGGACGAGATGCGTCTGACCTCTTTCCGGCCGTCGTCAAGAACGTCGTCTCAAAGAACATCGAGGTGAAGAAGCTCGTTTACGTCTACCTCGTCCGTTACGCCGAAGAACAGCAAGACCTAGCCCTACTCTCCATTTCAACGTTTCAGCGGGCACTCAAGGTTCCTTATTCTTCTACAGACTTCCTAACGAATCGTTTGTCAAGTTTGTTAATGATGAAATAGGATCCAAATCAACTGATCCGCGCCAGCGCCCTGCGTGTGCTCTCAAGCATCCGCGTCCAGATCATCGTTCCTATCATGATGCTCGCCATCAGGGACTCTGTCAACGACCTCTCACCGTACGTGAGGAAGACTGCCGCACTGGCGATACCGAAACTCCACGGGTTTGTTCACATTACCAACATCGTCATTTACAGTTGACACAACAGGTCTTTTAATACAGTCTGGAGCCTGAGCTGAAGGACGAGCTGGTTTCGATCATTGAGAAACTTCTGTCGGACAAGACAACGCTCGTCGTCGGTTCGGCCGTCACCTCTTTTGAGCAGGTATTATACAATTCCCAGCTCGTTTAAAGTTATCAATATTAAGCTTAATGTAATTGATTAACTAACATTAACTATTAGGTATGTCCGGAAAGAATCGATCTGATTCACAAAAACTACCGCAAGTTATGCAGTGTGCTGATCGACGTCGAAGAATGGGGCCAGGTGATCATCATCAACATGCTGACGCGGTACGCCCGCACCCAGTTCACCGACCCCAACACGGGCGGCGGGACCGTCGACGACCACGAGAAGCCATTCTACGAGGACCACAACGAGGAGGCCAAGACCAACCAATCTGGCGCTGGGGCGGTCATGGATCCCGACCTCCGGCTGCTGCTGCGGAATACCAAGCCGTTATTGCAGAGTCGCAATTCCTCGGTAAATTAAATTCAATATCATTATATCTCCACAACTAGCAAATTGATTTTTTCCCCTGGATACATTGTTAAGATACAGTTACGTTAATCAAAATTAAAACATGTTTATAATAAACACAATGAAGAATAAATATGAAATCTAGGTTGTGATGGCCGTAGCCCAGCTGTATTACCACGTGGCGCCCAAATCGGAGCTCATCGTGGTCGTCAAGGCCCTCGTCCGACTCTTGAGGTCCCGTCGAGAGATCCAGGCCGTTATATTGACGTCCGTCGCCTCCATGACTGTCGAAAGACCTGTAAATAATAAAATCAATTTGAAGTTAATTACAATTAAGTAATTCATATTATTGTATTCTGCAGGACATTTTCGAACCGTTCCTGAAGAATTTCTTCGTCCGCATGTCGGAACCCTCTCACGTGACGATCCTCAAACTGGAGATCCTGACCAACTTGGCCAACGAAGCCAACATCACGTTCCTGTTGCGCGAGTTTCAGACGTACATTGGCAGCAATGATAAGGATCTGGTTGCTGCTACCATTCAAGCCATTGGAAGGTTTGTTAATAATAATTAATTAATACCATGAAATATTGCATTTATAATTAACTGAATAAGAAATAGTTAAAACAAATTTAAGCATATAGGTAATTGCTGAGTTAATATCGCCGTCTTATTTAATTTTTACCAGGTGCGCCGCCCGTATTAAGGAAGTCACGGACGTTTGCCTCGGAGGCCTGGTCGCGTTACTGTCCAACACCGACGGTATAATTCTTTTCACAATAAAATATCGTTACTTAATATTGTATTTAAAATTATAATCTAATCCTAATCATAAATTACTGTGTTAACTATTATTATACTTGTTTGTTAATTACCTGATCATTATTACTGTGTTGCGCAGAACTGATCGTGGCGGAGAGCGTGGTGGTCATCAAGAAGCTGCTGCAGACGCAGCCCGAGTGTCACTCGGAGATCATCGGGCAGATGGCCCAGCTGGTGCACCGCATCTCGGTCCCGCAGGCCCGGGCCGCCATCCTCTGGCTGCTCGGGGAGAACTGCAACGAGGACGGCGTGGCCTCGCTGGCTCCGGACGTTCTCCGCGTCATGGCCAAATCCTTCGCCACCGAGGTGAATATTTCTGTAATTTTAAAATCAGTTAACTTAATATAATGTAACTAACAAAGGAAAATTTAATCAATAAAATTAACTGAATGAATCAATTAAGTTGCCAGTCGACGACTAACGAAAGTATTGTCGTTCTTTATTTGAGTTTTTCCAATTTTTAAGACACTATTTCTTAATTCAATCAATAAAAGAATAAAATTAGCCCGTCTATTAATTAAAGTTAAATGACACTAACCCTGGTTACCTGTTAATTTGTCGTGAATTTTTTAATTGCAGCAAGACGCGGTAAAGCTGCAGGTGCTCAACTTGGCCACCAAACTCTGCCTGACCAACCCGAAGCAGACCAAACTGTTGTGCCAATACGTTTTCAGGTAACCAGTCCTCGTTTACAGCTGTAATAAAAGTTAAACTTAATTGTAACTAAAGCAATATTGTTAACAGATATTGCAACTTTACATAATGTAACTGTTATGGATTAATGTTAATTGATTATCATTATTATTTATTAATTTTAAAAATTAAGTAAAAACCAATATTACACAACGAATTATTATTATTTTAATTCATGTGACTAATCAGTGTAATCCTTATTGATTAATATGAATCAGTAATAATTGATACAATAACATAAAAGAGATAACCAATACAAAATATGTAAATATTTATTATTTAGTAAAATCAATATTATTAGCGAAACGATCAAAAGTGATATGTGACTTGTTCAAATAATTTTTAAAAATGTGTTTGGAAAATTAGCCTGGCCAAGTACGACCAGAATTACGACATCCGCGACCGTGCTCGCTTCCTGCGCCAGTTCCTCTTCCCGACCAATGAAAACTCGAAGCTGGCCAAGCACGCCAAGCGCGTCTTCCTGGCCGCTAAACCTGCGCCAGTCGTCGAATCCACCTTCAAAGGTAAAAAAAAATCATTCAGTGGAAAATTTAAATTTGTAATTCCCCCAAAAATGAAAATTTTAATTGGCCAATAAAATAATATAATAATAATGCATAATAAGGTTGAATTGTAGTTTTCAAATTATACTTTATTAACTAATAACAATTAACAAAATAACACACATTACAGATTACATTCTGAAAATCTACATTGATTTAATTTCGATAATATAATAATTAATTGTTCATAATAATTAAACCGTAAATAATGAATTCATTAAACACATAAATTAATGTACAGGGCGCAAAGAATTCCAGCTGGGATCGCTATCGCACTACTTGAACGCGCGCACAGCGGGATACAGGGACCTGCCGGCCTTCCCCGCCGTGGCTCCCGATCCCTCGGTCAGGAACGTGGAGCCCCTGAAACCACCGGCTCCAGTGGCAGGGTAAGAGAATTTTGAATGGGATGATTCTTGGTTTCTGCAAATCCCTCGAAATGACTCGTTGACTTGTGGCAAGATTCGTAATTTCAAGAATCTCGAAATGATTCATTTGTTATTGACATGAATCACACGCGACTGAACGCATTCAAATGGTAAATGACTCACAATATAACTTCTTGAGAATCTATAACCTGATCCCTCGAGTGACGCAACGAGTAACCCATTGACTCTTGCGAGATTCTTAAGTTGAGAATCGTATAAATTATTCAGTTAAAAAAGGCAAATGACTCACAATTTGAGTCCCTTAAGATTCAAACTCAAAATTCCTGACGATTCTTCATTAGACTCCTCAAGTGACTCACTGACTGCTGTAAGATTCTTAACTTAACATGGACCATTGGACGCATTCATCACGCGATTCCCCTAAGATTCAAACTCAAGATTCTCGAGAATCCTTACGCCGGTCCCTCTCACTACTCAACATGGATTGAGTGACGCAGTAAGCGCTAGCATGACTCACAAGCCTTTTGAACACGTACACACTGTAAACGACCAAAGATTCTTGATTCCCTCACCATGATTCACACCACTTGATTCTCACCCAAGATTAACCAAAGAATCCTCGTATGAATCCCTAGGTACTCGCCGGCCGTTGGGAAAACGGCGCCCGTCAAAGGTCGCAAGAAGAAATCCTTCTACTCGGACACCGAAGATGAGGACGAGCAGAACGGCGCTGCTGACAGTAGCAGCAGCAGCGGATCTTCGGGTAGCGAGGATTCGGAGTCGGATTCTGACGAGTCGGAATCGGAATCCGAGTCGGAAAGCGAATCGGGTTCGGAATCAGATTCCGAGGAGAGCGGGGAACCGCCAAAGAAGACTGCGCCGGCACCGAAGAAGAAGATCGTTGTCAAATCTGAGTCGGAAACCGAATCCTCCAGCGGATCCGATACCGAGTCGGATTCGTCCGGTTCATCCGCACCGAAGAAACCGCCGGTCAAATCAAACCTGGATCTTTTACTCGACCTTGACGGTATCAACCTTACAGACAATTAAGTTTAAGTAAGATCAACCCTAATAACAAGCAATTTTAATTAACTTTAATTATGGTTAATTTTAATAACGGTAATTTCAACTACAATTGGTTGCAATAAAACCAATTATAGTGACAATTATATGTTAATTACAATAGACTTTAATGGCAATTAACTTTGATGACAATTTACTTCATTGACGGTAAATTTAAATAAGTTAATTTTAAATAACTTAAATCACAATTGACTCGGATTACAATTTACTTATAATGCGATAACCTACAGTTAAATATACTGCAATTACGGTTAACTTTGATTACAATCCACTACAGTTACAATTAACGTGATTGCAATCAACTTTAATTAAATACACTTACCGTTTTAACCGTTCAAAATCCGTTTCAACAGCTCCATCGTTGGATACTCCAATGCTCCCATCCGCCATGGATCCCACCGGATCGAAATCCGCACCCATGGTCGAGGTAAATCACTTCCGGGAATCTTTCAAATCCATAAAATTCGCCGTACAGTCTAGTGCAAAAAAAGAAAGGGCTCTTAACTAAAGTGGCGGGGTGAATATTGGTTAAAACACCTTGAATCTTTGGGATTTTATTGTGGCCAAACTTGCGAACCAATTTGAACGAAACTTTAGCAGTATGTTATCTACTACTGAATCTACACGTGGTATTTTTTGGACTGCTATAGCTACGAAAACACGGGAGTAATAAGCAATTAACTTTTTCTCCCCCTAGCAAGATATATAATTTTTTTTTTAAATTTTACTGATGTGTTTTCCTGAATTGCAGAAGCTAACGACTCCGTCGTACGTGTCGACCGTCCCCGCGCAGCTGGTGTCGAGCGTCTCCAGCGGCTGCGGCCTGCAGATCCTCTACCGGTACAGCCGCTCGCCGTATTCCTACTCGTCCGCTATGGTGGCCATCGAGCTGACCTTGGTCAATACGGGTAGCGAAGCCCTCAAGGAAGTCAAAGTGGCTAGCAAAGTAAACATTTAAATTTTACTATTATTCAGTTAAGTTAAAGAGGTTTCGATTATGGTAATGAAATGAAAATAATAGCGGTCAGTTTCAACCAAACAAATTTCCCAATAACGATTTATTTAATAGCAGTTTCGTGTAATTTAATACTATAATTAATACTCTTACATTACTTATTCAAATTTGAATATTTAAAAGAAAAATATACAATGCTATTAAAAGTTAATCAATATTTTGAAATAATTAGCGTCTTGTTAATTATTTCAAATTAATCTTTAATCGTGGAATAGGTAATGCTTAAAAATGTGTTGATTTTTTTTTCTCCCGATAATTAAAACTTAGTTGATGCCTCCCGGTCTGTCGATGCACGAATTCCCGGCCATCAACTCGCTGGAGCCCGGGGAGCGTCGGCCGGTGACCATCGGCGTCGATTTCGGCGATTCCTCGCAGCCGGTCAATTTCGACGTCTCGGCCAATGGCAAGCTGGTCAAAGTGGCGCTCAAGCCTCTGATTGGTGAACTGATGAACCCGCTGCAGATGGACGAGGAGCGCTTCCTCCAACTACAAGGTTTTCAAATGTTTTTTTTTTNTTTTCAATTGTTTGTTTTTTTTCTCTAGTAAATCTCAATTTTATTTAACTTAACTTGTTTTATTTTATTCGAGTTTATTCAAATGCAATTCTATTCAGTTGATTTCGGTTTTTAAATTTAACTTTATCACATTAATTTACTCCAATTTATTTTAATTCTATATTTAAAAAAGTAAAATGAGTTCATGACTCACCAAAATGACTCAAATTGTGAATCTTTTCAATCCCTGCAGGAAGACTGAAAGGGATGAACGAGCACAGCTGCGCGCTAGGATCGGTGGAATCGGCGAAAACGGCGGTGAACGTCGTTAACCAGGCGGCGAATGTGGCCCGCGTGAAAACCAGCGATCCTGACATCCTGCGGTGAATTTGAATTCTTATTAACTTATCAAGTTTATAATAGATTTCATCATTAATTATTATGTGTATGTCTTATTACATGTACAGCGAATTATTCGTCTGTCTATATGTCTACCTATTTATCTTGCTGCCCATCTATCTGTCTATCCAACTATCTATCTATCTTTCCATCCGCATATCTATCTAACCATCCACTCGTCTATTAGTCTGACTGTCTTAAGTGTGTACAATACCATCTATCTATCTATCTAATAGCTTACCTTCCTGACCAACTATTTACCTCTCAATCTATCTAACTATCTGTCTACCTAACTATCTATTCGTCTTTCCTTCCACCCACCTATCTGTTTATCTATTTGTTCTACGTACCAATCTGATTGTCTAACTGTGTACGTAACCATCTATCCGCCTATCTACTTGCTTACCTACCTGTCCAACTATTTACCCATCAATCAACCTTAGTATCTGTCTACCTAATTAACTCTACCCATCTATCTCTATATCCAACTATCTATTCATCTTTCCTTCCATCCACCTGTCTGTTTATCTAATAGTTCTATCTATCTATCTGACTGTGTAACTGCATGCGTACCAACTATCCATCTGTCTATCTGTCTACCTAATTAGCTCTACTCAACTATCTCTTTAACTATCTATTCATTTTTCCTTCCATCCATCCACCTGTCTGTTTATATATTAGTTCTATCTATCTGATTGTGTAACTGCATACGTAGCAACTATCCATCCATCTAACTATCTGTCTACCTAATTAGCTCTAGCCACCTATCTCTTTATCTATCTCTCTATTCGTCTTTCCTTCCATCCATTCATCTATCCATTTACGTGTCTGTCTGTTCATCGATCTTCCCATCTATTCATCGCCTGTCTGTATAAAAACGTGTCCAACTATCAACCTATACATCTATTTAACTATCTGTCCACCTATCCATCTGTTTACCTAATTGCCTCGTATCCATCTATACATCTCGTTTGTAATTATTATTAATAGTTTGGTCCTTTACTTATGAACCGATTCTGTCTCTAGATTTTCCGGACAATCCCTGTCATCGAAATCGCTGATCCTCGTCACCCTGCGACCGGGTCCGGAGGCCAAATTGACCGTCAACTGCGAGAAACTCATCGTGGGATCGATCCTGCTGAACGAACTGAAGGAATCCCTCATCAAAATGTCCAATTAGCTTCGTTTTTTTAAATTTACTTTTTCCCCTTAACGAATTCTTCTCATTTTGCAAGTTCACGCTTTATTTTATTTGTAATAATCTGATTGTCTTTAAACAAATTGATTTAAAGTTAATTCCCCTGTTAATTTTGCTTTTTTGGGTGAAAATCCTTTTTAAATGGTTCCGGGTTATATATCTCAAAGAGAAGGAGGAACAAAATGAATAAAAACAGAATCCGTTAAAGTTAATTCAATTAAAGTTAATGTGATTAAGGTTGATGTAAAAATAACCGTGTTATATAACGTGGAAGAGAACGAGATAAGAAGGCTCACGTTGAGTCGACCGTGTGTGTCTACACCGCGAGATAAACCAAATCAATCTTAACATGTCTACGAGAGCCAATCAGAAAAAAGAGATAAATTCTAAGGTGGCATTCTGATTGGTCACTGAGCGGTGGGCTACCTTTCGCACGTGTGAGAACAAGTGGTGGCCGGGCTTTTTTGCTAAAAATCCAAGGGCAAAAGTCGAGCTCGTCGTTCCCTTGTATTTTTATCAATTGACTCCCGGACTGTTACGAAAGAGGGCCAAGGAAATATAAAGCGATCAAGGCGGATCGATTCAGTCGTCAGTTTGAGGCGATTCACAAGATCAGATCCAACCGAAAATGAAATTCTTGACGGCTGTTGCTTTCACCGCTGGTAATTTATTTTAATTCTCATGAATTAATGTAATATTTGTACAGCTTTTTAAATAATTCATTACGTTTAAATTTAACTGGAATTATTTACAGTTCGCGCATTTCGTCATTCAAGATTCATACTTTGACCCGAAAGTTGTGGAATCAAATTATTGTTTTGACTAACTGCATAAATCAATAACTTTCGACAGACTTTAAGATTTATTCAACGATTTACTCAATTTATATATATTCTGATGATAAAAAGGTTATATCTTATAGTTGATTGCACTATTTCCTTAAAAAATTACGTTATTTTCCAATATTATTCAGCAAGTAGAACTTCCACATTAACGACCAGTTTTTCAACTAATTGATCATCTAATTAATGATTAAATTTAATTATTAATCCTAACTATAAACGGATTTTATCGTCCACTTAATGGCATTATTTCTTAAAAAACAGCAACAATCCATAAGTAAAGTTCTATACAAGTAATTATCTAATTAGTATTATAATTTATTAATCTAATCTACCGTATATACATGTATATACTAAATAAAAAAAATTACTATTACCCGGTAGGTTTCCTGGCCGCCGTGCAGGGCCTGTGCCTGCCCGAGTACTCGGCTGTGGGCGACAAGTGCTACCTGGTGCCCGGGCTTCCTTCGTACTTCTCGTGGTGGTCGTCGAGCGAGCTGTGCAGCTTCGCCTTCGGTGATCTCTTCCACGTCAACAACCGCGATCAGTGGGACGCCCTCAACAATTTCCTCATCGGACTCGGTAAAAAATTTTTTCCAAAAAATCACATTGATA
>JAIQCU010001571.1:0-17816 GCA_022114935.1 Leptestheria dahalacensis
GCGGGTCTTGACGCAGAACGTTAGCTTGGCGTTGGGCGAGCGGACGGACTGCAGGTGGTCGACGTAGACTTCTTCGATGGCCTATTCAATATCCACTGATTATCTCTGTGGCTATTTGGCATGTCACAATATAAACTCATCGAAACTATTCTAAAAAGACGATCTATAAAAGATGATTGAATCAACTATAATGCCAAATTATAATTGCTATAAACGAAATCGTTTAATATCAAATCGGGTTTGGCGAACTATTCGGTAATATCTCGCACAGATGATAAATATTTGATTACCTCTTTTAATTGCAACTATGAAATTAAGTTAATTACGAATCAAAAAGGCACTTCCATGTATCATCATTCTGATCTCAATCTACTGAAACTACTGAAACTATTCCATTGCAACTGAATCATTATCCATCGGTGTACTTTCAAATTGGATTACAACTAATTGGTATTTATGACAGAATTATAGTTTAAATTTAAATTGACGATTCATAGGAGACATTACTGAATGGTTTACCTGGAAGTAGGCGCCTCCTCGAGGTCGCACTTCAGTCTTGTCGGCGAAGTAGAGGAAGGTTCTCTGATTTCTGTCGAAAACGAACCAGCGTTTCTTCCACGTGCGGAACCTGGAGCCCATTTTGTGCAGGTAGCCCCGTGCTGCTGTCGACGTCACCACCAAGTGGGGGCACAGCTCAACCTGATGGCCGGCGCTTTCCACGTGCTGCCGCAGGTCGAATTCCTCTCCTCGGATGGGCAGGTAGCGGGTCAGAGGTCGCTGTTGCTGTTCATTTTAACAATAAAAGATGGTTTAGCTGCTTGTCCAGTGTCTTGGTGAATTATACAAATACCAATGAGAATCTTAAAAATGTATAATACAAGAATTTAAGTACACTGTAACACGTATTTCAGTATATGATGGTAATGTTAACTATGAATATAAAGTAGATTAGATAAAAACGAAATATTGACATCAAATTACATTATTGCCATCAGGTTATTAGACTATGTAACTAGTCATTAAATGGCGTCAAATGTTCAACATTAATCAATTCAGCAATAGAATTAAATTATTTCTTATTAAATGTCTTAATTTATATTTGTAATAACATGATTAGTCATTATTTCAATAATTTATAAAATACAATTAACACTCTAATTACCGAATTCGTTAAAAATTCAACAAGTGTACCGAGTCCAACACTAATCAACTAGCAGTCGAATTAAACTTATTAACTATTTTTATTGCTTTATGCGTATTAATAACAAAGTATTACATTGCCATGTGATTAACAATATACAATATATAATTGAATTTACCGAAAAAATTTTCGCGTTGATATTAGCTCGGTTAACAGACAATATCGTTAACTACAATGAAGTCATGTCGAGTCAACTTTTAGTCGACTCGGTCTTTTTCGTTAACCGAATCGAATCGACTCGTGATTTTTGTCAATCGACTAGCTCGACTCGAGTTTTGACTCGACTTGTCGACTCAAGTCGGCCTAATTGACTCGACTCGAGCCCAAGTCGAATCGAGTCGAGTCGTCAACATCACTAATCTATAAATCGATAATACCGTTCAAGGAATCGAGCAGAATACCTGATTTTTCTGTCTGTCTCTGATGCGCACTTCAAGAAACTCGTCGCCGCACGACGACGCCTCAGACAGAGGTCTGCAGTCCTCGAGCGCCTGCTGCAGTTCATGCTCTTTCTGTCGAACCTGCAAAAGCAACAAGCCAATCAATTAAAGATCAACTAAAGATTAGCCCGACCAAAGTCGCCAATTAGTTCAAACGACAATCATGAAATTGTCATCTCATAAACAGACGTTTAAAAGGCATCAACTACTGGAATACCAGTTTTCTCCAAAACGGTAATTCCGTCACTATTTCTAAGATTCCACTCGAGCTTGCGATCAACAGAAATATAATTCAAAAAACCTGAAACTTGAGGAATAAAACCGAAGTGTCCGTGGCAAACATTTTCACCCAACGTGCCTGCGACTCGGCTATTGAATCCCACAACCCACAATCCTCGCCGTTTTGCAGTCGAATTGCGAACTTCCTCACGGCAACCGCTCGTCAGACAACCGGGTGGCGAGCAGGAAACTGAAAACTCCACAAGGTCAGCACTTTTTCAGCAGAGAGTAAAGCCGAGGCAACAAAACACGCTCCCAAGACGTGACTCTCTGGTTACAAGGACAATAGCCTCCAGTCAAATTGTTCAAAACCCAAAAAACAGCTCATTTTTAGAAAAATATAAATTCGACATAACAATTCGCAAATCTGTTTCCTCGTCCGGCTAAAACCTTGAACCCTATTAATAGCAATCCGCCCTCCTTTTGCGACGCTTTAGTTGGACAAAAAGTCAACCCTTTTGATGAATGTCGCCTGCAATGGACTGGCGACAACATGTTGCATCAGTCAAACAGGGCGGAGCGGGAATCTTGTAAAAACATGTCATTTCGGGGTCGTCCGAAAATAACGTCGCTATTTCAGGCCCCTTCTCCATCGCTCTTTCCTAGTCGTCAAACTCCTCCGCAACATTCGGTTCAATGGCGGGCAAGTTCGTCGAACTGTCCGACCAA
Source organism: Leptestheria dahalacensis (assembly GCA_022114935.1). NCBI lineage: Eukaryota > Metazoa > Arthropoda > Branchiopoda > Diplostraca > Leptestheriidae > Leptestheria > Leptestheria dahalacensis. The sequence goes on from JAIQCU010001571.1 coordinate 2,590, forward strand.
ACCCGTTTTCGACTCGCCATTTTTCTCCGGACTGGATCCATAGGGAAAAGAACTAGTCTATCGCGGGCAATGACCACTGGAAAACAGAACAGGTTATCTATTTAATACCAGGATCGGCATTAATTCAGCAACAAAAAACTATTAGAAAAAAATAATAATCATTAAAAATGACACGGATTTCGTTGATCGGTTGTTTTTTGGATCGATGGTAGAAATCCCTTACATTACTGCTCTGACGACTCAACTTCCTGTGACGGCATCTCATCCGCACGTAGTTCATCCACATGACAGACATGACGACAAAGTGGCGCCCCACTCGAACCGGGATTCCAAAAACTGTCGACTACACGGCGGAGTATCCGCTTGAAACGTCCGCAGCTGTGGCCAAACTCGACTTTACTACTCGACTACGGTGGTGCACACCCCACTGCTAACCGAGAATCCTTTTTATCGAACTTCTTTGAAAAAGGAACGAAAACGGCAATTGGATTTTAGAAACGCGACGCTATTCCTGTAAAAGACGCGCGCAATCACACTCCCCGTGTGTGGCTTTTTGTGTTTCGGGGTTAAACGATGGCCATGTCGACGATGTTTGATTTAGAATACGGTAGCGAAAACATAAGCGCGGCGATTGGTTCCCCCCACCTCCCCCCCTCCTTCCCGGTTCATCGCAGCTGTGTGCGTCTTCCGTCCACGCTAAAAAAACGAATCCTGTCCTTTACGGATTTTTGGTAACATACAGGAAATATTTGTGTTGGAAGGATATTTTTTTTTTGGTCAAGTTTTATATTTGGATTTGATTTTTAACCATCAATAGTTATCTATCTATCTGTTTATCAGCCTATCTACCTGTCTGGTTATCAATCTATCTGATAATCTATCTGTCTGTCTGTTTATCAATTAATCTATCTATCTATCCGTCTGTCTACATACCTATCTATATATCTATCTATCTATCTGTTTATCAGCCTATCTACTTGTCTAGTTATAATTCTATCTGATCTGTCTAATCTTATCTATCTATCTGTTTATCTGTCTATCTGTCTATACTATCTATCTATCTATCTATCTGTTTATCAGCCTATCTACCCGTTTATCATTCTTTCTGATCTGTCTAATCTTATCTATCTATCTATCCATCTATCTAATCTAACTGATACATCTCTCTGTCTATCAATCAATCAATCTATCTATCTATCCGTCTGTCTACCTAACTAACTATCTATCTGTCTGTCTGTCTATCAATCAATCTATCTACCCGTCTGTCTTACATAACTATCTATCTATCAATCTATCTACGTAATCTAATCTAATCTAATCTTATCCAATCTGATCTGGTCCAATCTATATATACATATGTGTACGACTATTGTGCATGGACAAATACCTTGACTTCGAGGATGCTGCTAATGGAAGCGCTTGGAACTGATGAGGAATCCCGGCACGGGGACGAAGCTGTCGTGCACGTCTTGCCGAGAATGTCGTCACTGCTCACGCTGTAATATTATTTATTATTATTTTGGAAAAGAAAACAAAGAAACAAAAAAAACTAATAGAAACGAGACTGTTCCAGACAAATTACAAAGAATGACACAATTAACACACAAGATAAGAATAATCCAAAATCACATTAAAATAAATCTGTACGCCATCAAAACTCACTTGATACATAAAAACGAAGGAACCCTTCTGATTTATAATTACCCGTAAATAATTAACAAGTGGCTATTCGAAAGCCAATAAAATTAAAATAATAATTAAAAAACAATCAAATTAAACCAACATTCTCTTAAGAATCCCTGGGTAAATTCTCGTATTTCCGATAATAGATTAAAATGAATGAAATAAATTAACCGACTAATGAATGAAATACAATTAACATAATAATAAACATGACAGTAAATAAGAGTGTTGAATTACATTAACAGAATGACCGAAAAAAAGAAATTCACCTATCCGGTGGTAAATCACTGCTGCCCGTGCTCGAGTCCTCGCTACCGACACTGTTGAGGCTGTGGCAGTTCATTTCCCGCTCCTGGAGTTTCCTCTCCTCCCACTGTTGACGCACCTCGTCCTGGACTTTGCGCTTGAGCTCGGCTACCCTCCGGCGCTCCTGTTCCAGTACTTGGCTACCCTGCTGCACCAGTAGTATCTGTCGGTTACGCTCGATTTCCTGCATCGTGGCCGAGGCTTTTCGGCCCAGGGTCGACGAGTTGGGGTCGACGGCGGGACGGCTGGCTATCCGACCGATGACGTCGAGGTCTTCCTGTTGGTTTTCGTCCCAATTTAGAGTTCAAGTTAAAGTGATTCACGCGATACCAATTTTAAGTCCGCGGAAATTCATACAACAAATACGTCGATGACTAATGGCAACTCTGTGATAAATTCCAACTAATTTGGCAACTGATATAAAATGATAGAACAGAAGCTAATTTAGCAATTACAGTAAATTCATTCCCTAAATGCTCATTCTACTTGCGAATTTAACAAAGTCATGTTTAATCGTAATATATCAAATGCCATAAACGATTATATACTTGAGAGTGACCCAAGCGGCGGAGGTCCTCTAGCTGCCGGTCGATATCGGTCCCACTCTACCAGGGTTAACAAGATTACTCATTAATTTAAAACGAACAACTACTGAAATTTACAGTTAAGACGACTGGGTTAGAATAAACAATAGTGTTACCTCTTCGGGATCCGACGAGTAATCCGTGCTGGGCAAATCACCATCCGCCGCGGCAATCCCCGCCTGGAACAGTTCCTCCAGTTTCTGCTGAAGCTTGCTGAGTTTCTCCTTTTCCTGTAGAGACATTGACAAATACATAAGCGTATCCTATTTAGTTTCCAATAGTCAGCATATTGTTATTAACTTTAATACGATTAAACTTAAAGTATGTTGGTTTGGTTAAGAGCATTCAACCTGGGAAATTTCACGGAAAAGGGCCTGTCGCTTCAGATCCAGCTCCGCAGCTTCTTTGCGAGCGTTCTCCGTTGCCTGGCGCTGCTGCTGATCCACTTCGAGCAGCTGCTGCTTGCGTTGGAGCAGTCTCAGTTCCACCGCGGCCATTTCTTTGTGCACCTCTTCACGCTCGGCTTCTTTGTGTGCGATTGCTTCCATCACGTGGAATTCCAGATCTTCGAAAGTCTGAAGAAGAAAAAAATAAGCGTTTTATAAAAATCCATTTCAATTAAAACTTAAATCTTAAATTTAAAACTTAACTTTAATGAGATAAATATCTTTCATTCTGAATTTCGAATCCAGAATACTTGGTAATAATTGACTGAAGTAATAGAAAATAAAACCTCCAACTTACAGAAGCTTTATATATAGTTAAATTAACTTCAATTAACACTGTTAGACACAACAGGTTAATCCATCAAATTAGCGCATAAAATACCTTTCGCTCGGCATCAAGGTACTCGTGCTGATGTTTAATCTTCTCCAGCAGCGCCGTCTCTTCATCGGTGTTGCCTTGGAAACTGTCCAGTTGCTGTTCCAGGAATTCCAGATCCCGCTCCACGGACTCCATGTGCACCTTAGCCGAGGTGATCTTGGCATACTCCTTCTGTTTGAAGGCTTCCAGTTCCTGCTCGAGCTCCACGTCCTTGTCGCGCAGCTGGGTGAGCAGCTTGTCGTCCTGGAGAAACTTGTCCTGCTGCGACGAAGCCTCGCCGACCAGTAAGGCGCTCTCCATTTCAGCCTAAACGCACCGAAACAGACATTAAACTCGGTCCTCTAGATGGAAAGTACACACACTGGCTCAAAGCAGAATAGCTACTGTCGGTAATCTAACAGAGCAGTTACCCAACGCAAGGTTGCGTGCTATCGTCCAAGTGATAAGAAATGGATCCTGTCCTGATAATAACTAGCCAGTCAAGTTGACTTACTTGTCGCAGTTGAAGGTAAGCGGTATGACTCAAAATAAATTCCTCGGAAATTTCAAATTTTTTTTTCTCGAAAAAACAGATTTTTGACCAATGGGCAGAAGCTCCGAATTCAAGCGACCAATCAGATAAAATCAATTTTTTTCATTCCGATTTATTTCAGTTACATAAGGAACAAGCTTGTCTGGTTCACGTCAAATTTGCAAATAATCAAATCTTCAAGGAACATGGATGCGTGATAATATCAGTCGGTCAATATCCTCACCACACGACATCGATATTCTCAATATTCAAATGCCGTAATTCTAAATGAGAAATATTAAATTCTATAGTTCTACTAGCCAAGTATAATCATGGACAAATATCTATATTCGCATACGTACATATAAACGTTTATGGTCGATCTAGTCAGCGGGTGATATCCTCACTACACCAAAGTATCGACATTTTTTCGTCCTAAATTCTAATGTAAAAACGTTACACCTACAATTGGTATTAACGAATGTAATTGTGCTTTTCATAGAAATATATACGTGTACTATAAAAGGCCTTATATACTACATTTAAAGGTGATATATATATATAATTATTTATATATATATTTTAAAATACAATTATAGTCGGATAAACTAACCGATAAATTAAAAAAAAAAGCTGTTAAAAAAGAAAAACTGAAAAAGCCGGGTTAGACGCGGTGGTACCTCTCGGAAAGCTTCGCGGATCTGCTGCTCCACATCGTTGACTCGATTCTTGAGCGTCGATAAAAGACACAGGATCTGCTGGCGCTCCTTCTTCAGTCTGACGAGCTCCTCCTTCGCGGCCTAGATCGAAGAACCAGAAACAGTTCGTTAATACCGCGTTCCCTGGCCGCCAGCTTTTCTCTTTTTTTACGTTATGAACTAGTCTATATATTTTAATACATAATAGTTAATTATTAATGAATTTTAATTAATTTTGATCGTTTAAAAAACAGCCCGTCAGCTTTATTTGTTCGTTGAACGAGTCTAATTACGTCATTAGCCAAAGTAGGTGACACGAAGCCAAGGTCTGCCATTGGCGCTGCACCAGGGCGAGGGGGTGACGTCACAGATTCGGGCGAATCCTCGCGTTTCTCGCGCATCACCGTCGTCCGAATGCGCGTCCTCGGGCTCTGCGGGTAGTTGACGTTCTCGTAGGGACTCTTGCAGTTGCCGATCGACGCCGAACTGTAAACAACACAAGTTGAAATAAATATCGATTCAAATACAACCTCATCACTTTGAATACGAGTCATCATTAACTATAAAATTATTCTTTTGGATAAAAAGTAAATTCTCCACTTAATATTTTATAGGATATGATTACGTTGATTACGCTGAATTACGCCCAGTCATAATTACGGCTAATTGACGGCTATTCCTCAGGTGTTATGAGGCTTATTAGCCACCTACGAAGAGTTTCACTGCTGGATATTTGAACTTTCCTCGGCTGATACGAGGATTTAATTACAGTAACCCTTTAATCAAAATTACAATGAAAAAAGGAATTTTAAAAAAGCCGCTTTACGCACCATCGACAGTCGACGCTTTTCTGTCAATTTATTTTCGAAATCTCGATACTTATCTTTATATTTTCAATTCAAATAACCTAATTGTAATTAACTCCGTACCTTTAATACATATATACATATATATTAAAATGAACTGTAAAAATCAATACTTAATTAATATAAATTTTCGATATTATTTGTATAATACATTTAGCAAATGCTTAATTTGGTACATTAGTCACTTTATAATTTAGATTGATTCGTTTTTTTTCCTTTCTGTACCACAAGACTAATGACTACTTGTTAACCGAGTGATTGATATACCTGTTCTGTTCGGGCGACGCTGGGCTGTCAAACGAGAATATCCCGGACAATTCGTCTTCAGAGGCGGTCAAATTGCGGCTGAAACCGGGCGATTGGAGGCGACGTTCTCTGGGCAGCGATCCATTCGTTTTAATCCTTTGATTTTCAGACCGGAATTAAGAAAACAAATATTCACAAACAAACCCGCACGTGTAAACGGAAATGTAAGAAAATTTAAGTAGATAGATAGACAAACAGCAGAAGAACTGATAGAGAGACAGATGGATAGTTAGATAAGTAGACAGATATAAGTAAATGGATAGATAGATAGGCAATTACATGGGTGAATTGATACACGGATTGGTTAACAGAAAGAGAAATAGATAGACAATTAGGTAGACAAGTTGATAGACAGATAGTTAGATAAACAGATAGAATAGATAGATAGACAGACAGATAGACAGACAGATAGATAAACAAATAGCTAAAATTGGCAGAAAAATTAATTAAAAGACAGAGAGAGAGATGTACAGATAGGCAGTGACAGATTGATTAGTAGACTGAGAGATAGATAGATAGCTAGATAGACAATTAGACAGATTGAGAAATAGACCGATTAATAGACAGACAGATAGATAGACAATAATATGGATAAACTGATAGATAAATTTGGTTAACAGAAAGACGAGATAACTAAATAGATAGATAGAACAGGCAGATAGACAGATAGACAAGTATATAGATAAACTGACAGACAAATCGAGATAGATAGATAGATAGATAGTTAGACAGACACATAGATCGATCAACACACAATCAGATCAAGTGACAGTTAGATTACCTAACAGACAAAACAGATAGCTAGATAGCTCGATAGATAGACAGGTTAAAACACGCACGTAGGGAAACCGAGATGCACCGCGGCTCAAGTGGCCCACTCGTTCACAAACTGACTTGTTTTCTCTCACCCCGTTGGCTTAAGCGACTGCTAGCGCCCTAGATTTACTACACCCAACGATAACCTTCGGCTTTTTTTTCCCTCCGCCGAGTGTTTGAATCGCCTACTCTAAGTGGAGCACTCGCCACTACCCATTCACGCAGACGGCGCACGTTTCCACTCTCACTTTTCAACGCGCCAAAAGCGTAACAACCTTCTCTCCTCCTTCCCCCTTTTCTCGAGCAATTAACCGCAGCTCTGCAAATTCCACACCGAGAGAAATCTTTTCCAAACGTCACATCCTCTCTCCACACATGTTACGTAACCAAAACAAATATGTCAATTTGGAACTTTTCTTTTTCCCCGAAAAAAAAAAATCAACAATACGAAACGCTTCCCGTGGAAAAGCCCCAGTGTACGACGGCGAAACCATTTTTAAAAATAAATAATTAAAGTTACAATCAAAAATAACACGGAATTCATTCAAATATGACGAAAACCGCAAATCGACGCTTCAACATAAGACGCACAACTCGAAGACAATCCAGTGCACGAAAAAAACAGCAGGTCCTCGACCTGCTGAACGACCTACTGCTAACCGTCTATACCTGCTGGATTTGGGCAAACATCAGCACTTCCAGCAGTTCCTGCCTCCATAAGACATCAGGGTTAGTCGAACTGCTGGTTAGCCCTGCTGGTTTTCGCACTGGGATAAATCTAGCCACCCAAGCATTCAGTTTCAAACTGAACTGACAGGACGAACAATGACTGAATGACTTAACAAGCAACTTAACTTCATCGAAACCTTGGTTTACAAATTGAGATGAATAACCGCCTCTAAGTCACCAATCACAAATCTGTGCGCACGACACGTCAACCTGCAACCCTATAGTTATAAACTTAAATAAGCGAGCCTGACGACTAGGACTAAAATTAGATGCGCTCGTCACAACAAAATCATAACCTTCTCGACTTGCATTCATTTCTCAACGGACATGGCAACTGTTATGACTCGAGATAATCAACTTAAATTAAGCTATTATTATTGTTAATAAAAGGCTGACAGCTTTACCGGTTGGGATGAAGACTGTGGCCGGGCGACAGGGGAGGTTTGCCGGTGGTCGGCGGCGGGGTACTAACGGCGGGGGCCTCGGTTAAATTAGGCGACGTGGTGGTAGCGAAGCTTGACTGATGTCCGGAGTTGCGCTGTGTTTCTTGGGTCGGTTTTTTCTTGGCCTGTCCTTGGCTTTCTTCTTCTATTTGGCGCTGATACTCGGCGCATAGCTGCAGGATCTCGTCCAAACGGGCCCTCTCCTCCTGCTCCACTTCTTCCTCCTTGAGGCGATCCTCGTGAGCCTTTGATTGTTCATTAAATGTTGAATCTTTCATTATCTATTTCTCAGTACCCATAGATTTTTCAAATTAATAATAATTCAAGTTTAAACAGAGCAGTTAATTGGATTTTTAGTCTATGATTTAATTTCCAGTTAATTCCCATCATAATTAAATTGATATCAATTAATTCAAATTAAAAAAGACGATATTTTATGTTTCATTAACCCAAGTGGTTTATAGATTCGCCGCTAGATGGCCCTCGCTCACCTGTCGCCGCTTCTCTTCCAGCTGCTCCTCGCACGCCTGCAGCGCCTCCATGCTGCAGTGCGCATGTCCCTGGTGCTGCGGCTCGTGCTGCTGCGTCTTACCGCACAAGCTGGCCGTGGAGCGTCGAGGAGCCAGGCTGAGTGCCAAATTCTGTCCGTTGCCCACCGAATGCGACCTCCTGTGTCCGGATTCGTTGTTGGAAGGGGCGGGGCCCGTGGGCGTGGCCGACCTGCCGCGGGCACCAATGACGGCGCTGGCCGGCAAACTGACCGTCGAAGCTGTCGGAAGGAAAACCTTGGGCGAAGCTGCGGCTAACTGATACTGCTGCATGGGCGACGGGGAAGCGGATCGCCCCGGTGCAACGATATCGTCCTCGTCGTCGTACCGGGGCAGTGTCCGCGGGTGGAGGTATTCGCCGATGTACTGGGGACTGCTGCTGCGCACCGGCGCGAACGACGAGTTCCCGTTGGGGCGGATACTGGACATGTGGAAGTATTCCGGATTGTCCACTCCTATATCAAACAAAACTCCATTATGACCTGATTTTAATTTCGATTCAAGATAAGCAATTTTAACGTCAACCTCAATTAAATTAACCCCGTTCCTAAAGGAACAGAACATAGACATCTGATCTTAAATCCGTTTCAAAATAAGCAATTTTCAAGGCAAATTTTGGTTTCACTAATTAGAGCAATTAACCGCTTATAATTAGAATGTAATTACCTTAAATTTTAATCACAGATTGTTATCAAATCAATGAACGGATTCATTTTGAGGTAAATTCCATTCCTTAATTTCGCTTGTTCCTAATTTAACCATCCAGTTAATTCCAAAATGCTAATTACCCTAAAAACCTGCGCTTTTTCCCAACTTCTTAAGACATTGATGCGTAATTAGGACGGGTCATAGAAGATGCAGTTACCCTGTGAAAGTACCTACACTTGCCCCCCCCCCCCCCGGGGTCACGACCTGGGCTCTATCCCTCGGACTACGATTCCGGAATAACAAAAACGGTAAAGTCTGTTCCAAATGTACAGCGCCTTGGTAAAAGTATCGGCTAAACTAACGGCTCAAAATCGCTGAAAATCTGAGGTTACACGACCAATTGATCGCACAATCGTCACGTAAATTTCGATTGTTATCCAGCAGAACCTATCAGAGATACAAGCAAATTACTTGGAAATGAATTGACTTGACTTGGGAATTTAACAACGTCTGCAGTTGAAAGTGAGTTAGAAATCCATTCCCTCAGTTCCACTATTCCCTGTTCGTGAACTAGGGCAAATCAAAATAAAATATCAAATATAAACCACAGGGACACGAGTGGGAAAGCCAAGTTCTGAATCGCATTTGGGTTGATCGATGACACAGCAAAGGTCACGAGCGGGGGGAACCATCATCATTAGCGCTCAGGTGCTAATGGAAAGCTGCCCCAGAGGTGGAGACGCTAGACGGCGGAGGGAATTTCTGATGTTACCGGGGGGGGGGGAGGTGGGCTCACCAAGTTCATCATCAAGAGGCTGGAAAACGTGAGAAACGTCGCCTGTGTCGGTATTGCGCTGGCCTCTTTTCTCTATCTGCACATGACTTGGACACGGAAACGTGAAAAGCGCCTCTCTCTCTCTCTTAATTACACCCAAAGGTGAAAGCCGTTCGCCATACTCGTGCAAGCTGTTTTGATGACGATTCCAATTCTACTGGCCTGACTATATCCAATGAAACCTTATAATCTCATGAACATTACGTGATTTCGATTAGAAGTTAATCATTGACTCGCCTGAGTTCAATCAAATTCAAATTTTAAATTAACAGCAGTTGTAATACTAAGCGTATAGTTTAGTTTGAGTTGAGGTGTTGGATGATGGATACCGGGTCCATTGGGTGGTGCAGCAAACTGCAGAGGGACCGACGAAATCCTCGTATTGGGTAGAATGGTCTTCATGAGTTCGGCCTCTTGCGGGTGATTGAAGCGAAAGTAGTTCGACCGACCGATACAGATCATAGAACCTGCAAACAAAAACAGACATTTTCAGTTTTAACTTTTATTAGCAATTAAATGATTATATATTACTGACTGTTTTTTTACTATGAACTATAATTACTATAAATTTACTATAGATTTAATAATTAACCTTCAAAACGCGGAGTTGATCATTTAAAGATATATATATTAGTGGACATTTCAACATTTTAAATTTAACTTTAATTAGAAATTTAGATTATGACTGTAAATTATTTTTTTTTACTATGAACTATTTGTCTCTCTAACTATAGTTTAAACATTCAACTTTAAATTCAAATCGACATCTTCAAATATAGAGATTCCTAGAAATTTAACTAATGATTATGATTTATTATATAAAATTTAAAAATTCGAATCTAAAATGTCAAATCGACATTTAAAAAAATATCGAAGATTAAAATCTTAATTACAAATTATTTAATTTTTTTTACTATCAAAGAATTATTTTGAATTATTGCAGATTTTAAAACTCAGCTCTGAATTCCTAACTGTCAATTGATTTTTTTTCAACACACAAATTACTAGAAATCTAAATGATTACTGATTACTTTTTCTAGTATTAACTTAAACATGTTTAATTAACACAATCTTCAAAATTGGACTTCAAAGTTAAACTCGCTAATTAAAAAAAAAAAGAATACACCGAAATCACATAGTCGGAAAGCCACAGGAACCGATACATATATCTGGCTCACAACACGACAGAACCAGTTATGCAAATGACGCCCCTGCCTCTTACGGACGTAAAAAGGGTGGAGATCACCAAAGAGCCACTCTACCATAACGAGCATCACCGATACACCGAGCGACGTTATCTTCACTCGCTACGTAACAACCACCAAAGACACGCATCGGACGGAAAAGGTCAGCCGAAGGTCAGGGACACCTTCTCGGATCCTCGCATCAAGTCACTCAAGTTTAATTCAAATGAAGAGAGTCTCAAATTTGAAAAATGTAAAAACGTGAAAATAGAAAACAAAAACAAGTCGAATCGCCCGACAGCAGTTTGTCAAGTCGCCCTAAAGGGGAAGCAGCTCGCCACCGCCGGAGGGCAGAATTTTCGGAACATTTGGCGCAGATGTCTTTGTTCCTGTTTGCTTCGTTCCCCCTTTTTTCATTCTTATTTTTTCGCCAATTAACGTAAACAAGACTTCAAGAATCAATACATACTCCCATTTAACCCATCTATCTACCTTACCTAACTATCTATCTATCTATCTATCCATCTGTCTATTTGTACCTGCCAATGTATTGTTCGAAAGGTAAGGTTAATAAAATAGCATTTCTTTGCGTAAGTACCTTTGAAATTCCTCGCCTGCCAGATCCCAATAAGGAAACGAAATCCGAAATGGGCAACACGGCGGGACCTGTTGTGTACGAAATCACGATGCCTGTTTCCAGCTTTTTTTCTCCCCTACCACCAGTGCCAACTGCCAAAACGGTGGTTTCAATTCAATGTCCGAACCAACAAGCCACGCGCACAGGGTTTCTGCATTTACCGACGAGAAAAAACAAACTCGCGAGTGTCGATTGAAAACCGAGGGCAGTTTTCGTTACTTTGGCTCAAGATTTGAATGGAGGATTCCCCTTAATTCAATGGTGTTTTCACGACCCACCGTGCTTTACGCACCCAACGGCCGACTAGACGAACAGTGGATTCGATTTCTTCTGCTGCTGTGCCGCACAACAAAAGCCGCTGTTTGCAACGCCATCTTGCGGTGAAATCTTGTACTAAATGCGAATACGCTGCTAGAAATTCGCGAAATTAAATTGGTTTCAGCGCTTGTTAGAAATGTTAATTCAAAATATTTATAATTAAAATATACCTAAACTGCTTAGGTAAATCTCAAGCTACTAAAGATAATTACTGTTTCAGAAAAATTACCCGGAATGTGAACAAAATAATCGGTTGCTTACTTTGATCTAGAAAAGAGGAAATAACGGTACTCCCTTAAAATAAAAAAAAGGATGGCAAACATTTAACTGACACGTTTTCAAAATTACAGTGTGAAATTCCTTGTCGTTTGTGTTACAGTATTTCAACTGCCAAGCAATCCTCCATGCGTGAAGTAACTACATACAAATATCATTCTTTTAAGATAATTGACCTACTAGTTTTTTCAACTAGTTAGTCAAACTATTCAAGTATATGTAATCAATATTATAAACTAACACATGAAAACAAAATAAGCTGATCAAATTAAACCGCATGTGATTGATGAGATCTACAGAGGACCCTTGAATATGTACCACATCATCAGTTTTCGACTAGATAGTCTATCATCTGTATACAGTAGAAGTCGCATGGTGATAGTAATTTGTATGTCGTACCTTGTGTAAGCCTGACGGGCGCGACGATTCTCAATCCGTCAATGGAAGTCAGTTCACCTAGAGGTACGAGTGTAACCACGCCTCGGTTGTTTTCGATGAAGCAGTGCTGCGGTTCGACTCCAGTTCCTTCGACCACAATGTCGGGCTGTCGCTGGCCGTAGCATCCGCCGCACCCCAGCAGTACTCGACCTGTCACCGTTCAAGGGGAGTTAATGCTTAATTCATTGATTCATTCAACTGGCAAACTTCTGTGTGAGAGCCAGTACGGCTTTTTTAAACCTGGGAAGCCGAGCCCGTTTATCTTGTACAACAATCTGGTTAATCCTTTCTTGAACACGCGTTCGAAACAATGAACCGAGTTACTCAGGAATTCGCCATTGAGCACGCACATGCCGACTCGTTTTTCCGGTTCCATGAGATCTCTCAGCCTTGTGAAATATCTTCCGGTTTCCACTTTCCAGCGAGATCCAAATAGTTTACTTGATACTAAACAGTTCTATACTGATTGAATTAAAACTCGACCGGTTATCTGAATGACGGAAAAGTAGATAGATAGAAACACTCACGTAAAGTGCACTGGAGAGCCAGATTGGTGCTTAACTTGAGTGAATTAAACACTCTTAAGGCGACTGAACCATTGCTGCCTTTATAGTACGGTCTAGAGCAAACCAAGGCGGTTTTCAGTGGCAGGGGAAAAATGGTTATATTTCCCAATCTTCAGGATTTTATTTTGGCAAAACTATGAAGCCAATTTCAATGAAACTTTGCTAACAGGTTAAGTACTATTGAGTCTATACGTGGTATTTTTTGGGCTGCTATAGCTTCATAACTATGGGAGTTATGATCAAATAATAGTTTAGTGAATATGTCAATTTGACGGTCGTTTAGTAGTGGGTGCATGCCATTCATGTCGTTTAATTTTTAATTTAATTTTTAATTAATACTAACAACTGACAGATTAAACTAATACGATGAGACACACCTCTAACTTGTGAAGGATTCTGTTGATTTCACATCATTGTCATGTAATTATCACCATAATATCAGACTAAAAAAAAGCAATCAACTTCTCGTCGGCGAGCAAGACTCCTTTTTGTTTTGGCTCTCTATAGGATCAGTGCATTGTCATGTCAATTGACTGACAATAACAAGTAACATGGGTTTAGGCATGCATAGGTGTATGGTTATGAGAGATACCTTCTGGTAAGGGTAGAAGCGTTACAGCCGTGCTGAGTCTACCGGAACCCAGGCTGACCAGGTGAGGTTCCTCTGTGCGCACCTTCATCAGGTTACCATCGTCGAGCACCTCCAGACGGTCGGATCGGGCTGTCTGTGGTGACAGTGAGCGACACAAGTGGTTTTCCTGACTGGACGAGCTGTTCGCCGTGCGCCATAGCGGACCTGGACTTGCAGACCAGCCTCTTTTCACTGCGGCAGCCATCATATCGTATTTCCTTGATAACTGACTAGAAGATAAGAATACTTTAATTAACTTAATAACATGGATATTCATTCATGATTATATTTCTTTCCCATTCAGTTAAAATTGACCAAGGTTTGACGTAGCTGAAATTTCCTACTAGGAGATTTAGATTCATTTCAAGGTTCAGCATACAACAGATCTACTGAATCAGCGCATTCAGTACGTCAATAACGATAGATTTCCACCAGGTGCTTATGGTTTTAGTTAAAGTTATTGGTCCAAAAACAGGAGCTCATTAAACTTAACAGCAGGTATATCTACTATAGTAATCTAATTAGGATCTACACGTGATACTTAATTAAGCCAATTCAGAGTAAGTTTACTGTTGTTTAATACCTTCGTATTTTGATTAGTACGAGTTGCAGAACTAGGCCAACGTTATATCAGGAATTTATGACCGGTTTTAGCACATCCTTGTAAGATTCTTGATAGAGAAAGTCCAGATTCATGTCAAGCTTTGAATTTAAAATCGCAAACGTTTATACCATAATGAAATTCATATCAATGAGAATCTAAAATACATCCGTTTTTTTCATACAAAAGTAGAAGTTTTGACTGAAAGTCCAATTCAGTACCTTTCACGTACATACAGCGTGATTTTATAGTTTCATTCAGTAAAAAGAAACTCCATGGGTTGATTTTCCTCTCTCTCTCTCTCTCTCACACATGCGGTTTAATGGTGAAACCGTGACAGCGGTCCACTTATTCAAACCACAACGTCTCTTTTTCAGAAAAAAGTGAAAGCCTTTCATATATCGCTTCCAATAAGAATGTATACAACAACTGCAACTATATAATGCGTTAATACCAACACCGTTATAACCTATACATTAATATAATAGTAGTAATAGTAGTAAGACAAAAGTCAGCCATATGTGAAATGTGGGACGCCACCATGTACCGTCGGGGTGCAGACGAACTCCCTCCCCCCTCCTCCCCCGTCCCCTACACGGACTCGTAAATAGCCGCGTCACAAACGAGGAAACGCAGGTCATTAATCAATCGGTCTTAATTAACAATAGCACCGTGTCACAGCTTCAGCTAATATGCGGTTAAATTCAAATTAACGATAGTCAGATTCAAAATTAAGATAATTTTTTTAAACATAGATTGATAACTGAGGGGGGGGGGG
>JAIQCU010001572.1:0-19096 GCA_022114935.1 Leptestheria dahalacensis
AGAAATACACCGAAAATAGACTCGACAATTTTTTGTCGTGTTTGTTTGTCGGGATTTGGTCAATCGATATCGACACACGATATTAAAAACCGCGCGCCACTACAAGGGCTAATTATAAAGTTGGCCGTGGTTTTTCTAATGGTGACGCTGCGAACGAGGATATACTGTACGACTATATTTACTCTGGCACAACAGATACACAAGGCAGAGCGGTCTCGGTCGTTGTTGGAGCGACACGACACGTCCGTGTCGACTTGAGTCGGATTTTTCTCTGAAGTAATGACTGTGTCGAACAGCGATCCCTCTAATAGCAATCCTGCGGGAATTAGCAATGGTCAGTACTACTTCCTTTTTTAATTAATAATTAATCAGTTAATTAGAGAGTCAATAACCATAAATTGTAAATATAATAATGAAATGTGTGTGGTTGGTTGAGAAATTGATAATCTTGTTTGTTTTTGACAGGAGAATCGTGTTGCGGTAATTGCTGCTCTGCGGTTCTCACCATCCTCTCGTATTTCCTGTTTGTCTGCACGTTTCCCTTCTCCCTCTGCTTCACCATTAAGGTACGCGTTAACTTTAATCATCATTTCAATAAACCCCCTGTTCCTCCTTCTTAGATTTTAAACGGTCTATTTACACTCGTCATTATGTAAATTTTATAATATCGAAATTGTTGACTTAACGAGTCAATTGAATCCTTATGATGCTCCTCCGTATAACAGTAAGAATAGCAGTCGGGGTTTATATAGGAATTCAAAATAAGATAAGAGGATAAATGTAGTTAAGACAAAGTAGTAAGACAGTAGTAAGTAGTGTAGTAAGATAAAGGTTAGCTGTAGTTAAGATAAAGCAGTAAGACAGTAGTAAGTAAGTAGGTAAGTAGTGTAGTAAGATAGATGTTAGTTGTAGTTAAGATAAAATAGTAAGACAGTAGTAAGTAGGTAAGCAGTGTAGTAAGATAAAGGTTAACTGTAGTTAAGATGAAGTAGTAAGACAGTAGTAAGTAAGTAGGTAAGTAGTGTAGGTTAGCTTTAGTCAAGATAAGGTAGGAAGATAATATTAAGATAGTAGTAAGTAGTATAGTAACATAAAGGTTAGCTGTAATTAAGATAAGCAGTAAGATAGTAGTAAGATAATAGTAGTGTAGTAAGATAAAGGTTAACTGTAGTTAAGATAAAGTAGTAAGACAGTAGTAAATAAGTAGGTAAGTAGTGTAGTAAGATAAAGTTCATCTTTAGTTAAGTAGGTAGTTAAGTTAGTTGGTTAGTTAGGTAGTTTAGCTTTAGTTAAGTAGTAAAACTAAGTAGATAGTAGGTAAAATAATAGTAAGTAGTGTACTATGCTAATGGTTAACTGTAGTCAAGATAAGATAGTAAGACAGTATTAACATGATAGTAAGTAGTATAGCAAGATAAAGGATAGCTGTAGTTGATATAATTTAGTAAGATAGTAGTAAGTATAAGTAGTTTAGTAAGACAAAGGTTAAATGTAGCGTGGTAAAAGTTAACTGTACTTAAATTCAAATGAAGTTAAAATTAGCGCTAAGTGAACAAGTTGAAACGGTCCATTTAACGGGGGAGGGGCTGGGGGGGAGGGGAGGACCACGGCTAAAAGGTTGAGCGGACTATTTTTAGCAAGCGGCCGAAAGAGCTACACAGATCAATTAGTCCGGCAATTATAGGTGGTTCAGGAATACGAGCGCGCAGTAATCCTGCGCCTCGGGCGACTGGTCCATGGCGGAGCCCGCGGTCCTGGAATTCTTTTCATTCTGCCCTGCATCGAGACTTACACCAAAGTGGATCTGAGGACCGTCTCGTTCGACGTGCCACCGCAAGAGGTAGTCCTCCAACTTAAGTTGATGATAGTTAGTAAACGGGTTAACTTGCAGTCTTAGATATGAATGATATTAAATTAAAGATGTGATTAAGGGGTGTAAAAGTTGATTAACGATGAATTTCAATCAAGGTATTGTCACGTGACTCGGTGACTGTGGCCGTCGACGCAGTGGTTTACTACCGAGTCCAGAATCCCGTCATTGCTATTTCCAATGTGCAGAACTTTTGGTAATTAACTTTTGATTTCAGTTTTTTTAATGTGGATTATTATTGTTATTGTAATTATGTTTATAAGTAATTTTTCTTTTAAAACTGAAGTCATTCGACTCGACTGCTGGCCGCGTCGACATTGCGCAACGTCCTGGGAACGAGGGACCTGGCAGAGATCCTGTCGGAGCGGGAGTCCATATCGCATACGATGCAGGCCGCCCTTGATGAAGCTACCGATCCTTGGGGAGTCAAAGTGGAACGCGTCGAAATGTGATGCCATAGGATTTACGATAGATAGTTGGATAGATAGATGGATAGCAAGGTAGACAGGTAGATGATGAATAGACGTACTGATAGATGGAGGGTAGTGGATGGACAGGCAGAGAATTGGAAAGGAGGATTGATGGATAGATTTAGAGATGTAGGTTGATGATAGATAGAAAGTTAGGTGGATATATAGATAGTCAGGCAGGTAGAGAGATAGATTTTACTAGACAGATAGATAGATAAATAGATAGACAGACGGATAGCAAGGTAGGTAGGTAGATAAGGAGTTGGATTTATAGATAGGCAGACAGAAAATAGAAAGGAAGATTGATGGATAGATTTATAGATAGTTAAATAAGTTGATAGATAGAAAGAGGTAGACAGACAGAGACAGACAGATAGACATACAGGTTATTGATGGAGGGTAGTAGATAGAAAGGCAAGGTGGATTGATGGATAGGCATAGGTTATAGATAGGAAGTTAGATAGATATAGCTAAGTAGATGGATAATAGATAGAAAGATAGGCAGATAGACAGAAAAAGATTGAGGTAGGCAGATAGAAAGACGTTAAGATAAAACGGCAGATAGACCGACAGATGAAGAGTTCGATGAATAAATATTAATCCTTTTAAAAACTCAAAAATATGAATTAAAATATGAATTATAAATTAATTAAAAATAGCAGTTAATATAATTAATATCAACTGTTTCGTTTGCATTGCAGCAAAGACGTGCGACTGCCCGTTCAGTTGCAGCGAGCCATGGCTGCGGAAGCCGAAGCCGCCCGAGAAGCCCGGGCCAAAGTGATTGCCGCGGAAGGAGAGCAGAAAGCATCGTTCGCCCTCACAGAAGCTGCCAAAGTCATTGCTGAATCGCCTGCTGCTCTTCAGGTTAAATGAATTCCATTTAACTACATACTATTAAATTCGATAGTTATTTAGTAATA
Organism: Leptestheria dahalacensis; assembly: GCA_022114935.1. Lineage (NCBI taxonomy): Eukaryota > Metazoa > Arthropoda > Branchiopoda > Diplostraca > Leptestheriidae > Leptestheria > Leptestheria dahalacensis. The sequence continues at coordinate 3,264 of JAIQCU010001572.1, forward strand.
ATTAAGTGTTAATATGATTAGTTATCAGTTAATTGGCTTCATTTAAGTTTAACAGTAAAATTATATCTGAGGTAAATCATGTTAAATTCTATTGCAGTTGCGTTACCTGCAAGCGCTGACGGCCATCGCCGCGGAGAACAACTCGACCATCATCTTCCCGCTGCCCGTTGATCTCATCAGCCATTTCATGGCAAACTCCCGTTAACTCGTCAAACTACTTTCTTATTGATCAAATTCTATCTTGTTTCCCATTTTATTGGACTTTAATTATTCACTTCATACAATTGATTGATTTGAAATCATGAACGCGACAAGTCTTGCGTGTCGGCCACGACGGAATTCTACTCGAGTTAGACTAAACACAGAAGATATCGAAACTTTTAATTGAATTTCTAGAAATTGGGTTTGAAAAATGGAGCAGAAACTTCAAACGTAAAGCAGATGACAGCGAGACAGATCCCGATGCCGAGGATGAGGAAAGCGCTGGCAAGGTCCCGCAGGGCCAGCGGGCGGATCTGCGCCTCGCTGCTGGGACGTTCCAGGCAGCGGTACGGTTTCGACGTGCTTTTCTCCTGCCAGTACTGACTCAGGCCCATGTCGTGTGACCATAATATCCTTAATGTTAATTCAATTAATTTAATCAACTGAATATGTGTACTGAGCTAATAGCTAATCAACTTCCGGTTGAATACTAACCATTGCGTTAGTATTTATGCTAATTAGCTGTTAGTATCTCAGATTGATTAAACTTGCTATATATAGTTAACTGTTTTTCTTTCAGCTAATTAGGATTATATTAAAGTTAACTAGATAATGAGATTACTGTTGATTGAGTGTTTTGGTGTAAGGACCGTTTTTGTGGAAAAGAAGGATCGAGTAGGCGGGAGTGAAGTTCTCCCTGCCGCGGGTGACGCGACACTGACCGCTCGACTTCATGTCCTGACTGATGAAGTAGTCGATTCCGGCTACGGCCTGGATGAAATCGATATATTGGTTGAATTAGCTATTTTACTAACCATAACATAGTTAGAGATACTAAGTAGTCGACTAACTGCTACTGAGATCAAATAAGCGGCTAGTTTGGGTGCTAACTGATGCCAATCAACTAACTGGATCTGCGACCACTAATGGGTGCAATAGCAAAGCTAAGCAACTAGTACTAATTTAATTTAACTAACCACTAGTTGCTGATTACTACTAAATAACTTCCAATTAACTACTAGCTTATGATTGCCAGCTAACTATTAACTAACTATCTACTACTAAATAGTCTTATCTACTAATTAATAATAATGAACAGCTACTACTAACTCACGAGCTGATTACTAACTACTGATTCACTACCGACAAAGTAGTGCCAGAGTACTGACCAGCTACTTACTAGCTGCTACTGACGTTACAGCTATTGAGTACTGCCTGAATACTGGCAAGCTACTGATTAACTGTTAGCTAACTGCTGACTGTCAGCTAACCAAGTAGTAACTAACAAGCTAATCTTATTTTGCTAACTACTAACTAACCTTCAACTAATTTTAGCTATCTACTAGGTGACGACTGCCAACTAACCTAGTAATCAAGCTAGTCTCAAATTACTAGCTATTAACTAACTAACTGCTTACTAACTACTGATTCACTACTGATAAAGTACTGCCTGACTACTGAAAAACTACTGACTAACTGCTACTAACTTTTAGCCAACTACTAGCTGCTGACTGCCAACTAACTAAGTAGTAACTAACAAGCAAGTCTCAAACTAATAACTACTAACTAACTAACTGCTCACCAACAAAGTACTTCCTTACCGCTGACAAGCTACACTGACTAACTACTAGCTGCTGACTGCCAGCTAACTAAGTAGCAACCAACAAGCTAGACCTGAACTGCTAAACTACTAACTAACTAAATACTGCTACTTACTCGTTAATAAGTACCTAGCCCAGCAATTTAGCAAGTTTAGAGATCACTCACATCAACACAGATTCCCTTGTGTACCAAAGCTTCCCGCAAACAGGTGGGACCGTTGATAACGCGCGCCTCGGGATGAGCTCGCAGCCAATCGCCGAGAACCTTGAAGTGACTAGTCGATGACAGCTACCAAGTTAAGGAATAACCAATTTAAACTAGCCTCTGTAACTCTGTCCATTAGTTAGTAAATCAGTTAAATTTGTGATAGTTTCAGCAGGTTACCAATGTTTCGCGGACTGAATTAAAGTGTGTAAGAATACAATAGACGAACAAGCAATGAATAAACAAACAATGAGACCAAGTATAGAAGCCAGCAGATTGTTACAGTAAACCATTGTTTGGTTCTTAATCAGTTTGTTTGTTTGGTTCCTGAAGGTTCGTTTTCTGTTTGGTGGGTTCCCTTTCGTGTCCTAGTTTTTGTAAATTGTCTTGTTTGTTTGTCCTTTTGTTTGTTCCTTTACTTGTTTGTTTGTTTAGTCGTCTTGGTCAATTGTTTGTTCACTAGTTGTGGGTTCGTTCGTTTATTTGCTTGTTTGCTCGTTCCATTGTTTGTTTGTTGGTTGGAGATTTGCCTACTAATTAGTTACTATGTTTATTTGTTTGATTGTTTGTTCGTCTTGTTTACTTGTTGCTGATTCTTTGTTTACTTGTTTGTTCGTTTTGTGTGCTTAAGCTCATTTGTTCCATTGTTAGTTTGTTTGTTTCTATGTTTGTTTGTTTGCTCATTTGTCTGCAAGTTACTTTTACTAAGTTTGTTTGATTGTTTGATCGACTTGTCCGGTTGTTTGTTCTCTTACAATATCGCTTACTTGTTTGTTCGTTCTCTCATTTGTTTGTTCGCTTGTGTGGTTGAGCTAATCCTTACCATTGTTTGTTTGCTCAGTTGTCTACTAGTTAGTTGCCATGTTTGTTCACTTGTTGCTAGTTCTTTCGTTTATTTGTTTGTTTGCGTGTTTGTTTGTTTAGCTGACTGTAAGTTAGCTATTCTGTTTGTTTGTTTATTCTATTTCTATTCACAAATTAGCAACCAATCTAAACCTTGAATAACTAGCACAGGACAAACAACCAAACCAACAAACAAACAGGAGCAAAGTACGAACAAACACATAGTAGCTACTATATGAGAGTTTGCTAACTAAGCGACTTACAAGGAAAGTTTCATCGGCGATAGAACTTCTGAAAATGAAGAAAGGGAAACTCTTCTGTTGAACAGCGGCTGCTAAACTCGGTAGGTCGTCCACGGGCGGGTCCAATGTGGACGTCGACAGGAACGAAATTAGCAAACTGCTGTAAGTGGCGACGAACACGAACGCCGTCCAGGCCCATAGGATTCCTAAGCACATCACCGATCGACCCTTTTTGGAGAGATAACCACCTGAGGAAAATGTTTGTTAGTCGATTGGTTTGTTCCTGCTCTCAACATCAATCTCCTTCGGTTAAGGGATTGTTTGGTGTCCTGTTTAGTTGGTTGGTTGTTGGTGGGCGTTTGCTTGTTTGTTATTGTCGTATATATTCGCTGTTCTGTTTTCTTATAGTTACCTTGAGCAGTGATGACACCAGCTTGGTAGATGACAGGATCGGACCAGTGCCGGAAAGTCGCTACTTTAGCCATGAGCACTTTCGTTAGCACGTACACGGATAGCAGGATCGTCAAAGTGACTACGATAAAGGATCCCATGAATCCCATCCAAACCTGGCCGGTTCAATCATTATTACTTATACTCACCGCAGTAGTAGTTGCGATACTAATAGTAGTAGTGCTAGTAGCAGTAGTAGAAATAGTAGTAGTAGTTGTAGTAGCAGTAGTATTGGTAGGTCATAGTAACAACAATAACGCTCTTGTAGTTAATAAGTAGTAATAACAATACTACAACTCTAGTAATAACAATACTTGTAGTATTGGTTGTAGCATTAACACTAACAGTAGTATTAGTAGTGTTAGTAGTACTAGTAGTGGTATTAAGTAGAAGTACTACGGCTTGGAGTAGTAGTAGTAGTAGTAATAGTAGTAGTAGTAGTAATAGTAGTAGTAATAGTAATAGTAGTAGTAGTAGTAGTAGTAGTAGTAGTATTGATAGTAATAGGATTGGTAAGATATTAGTAACAACAATAGCACTCATACTTGTAGCATTGGTAATAGTAGTATCAGTAGTATTAGTAGTACTAATAGTGCTATTAGTAAATAGAAAATCTAGTAGTAGTACTACGGCTTGTAGTAGTAGTAGTAGTAGTAGCAGCAGTAGCAGTAGTAGTAATAGTGTAAGCAATAGTACTCATACTTGTAGTATTGGTAGCAGCGCTAAAAGTAATAGTAGTAATACTAGTAGCGGCATTAGCAAATGGGAGATCTAGTAGTAGTAGTAGTGATAGTTTTATATTAATAGCAACAACAATAGCACTCATACTTGTAGCATTGGTAGTAGTTCTAACAGTAGTATTAGTAGTGGTATTCGTAGATAGTAGCTCTAGTAGTAGTACTACGGCTTGTAGATAGTGGTAGTAGTAATAGCAGGTAGACTGGTAGTAAGATAGTCTTATTCGTATAAAACTGCCAGTTAGAGTAGTAGTACTAATAATAGTAGTACCATTAGCTAAATAGTACAAAAACTAGAAACTAGTTGCAGTCATCGTACAAATAGTAGTACCTCAATCTGGAACGGTTTAAGAGCTGCCCAAGTTTTATCCTTGGGCAAAGGGTACGGAATCATCATGGAGAAATCATAGACGGCCCAAACGAAGGACATATCAGCGATGTCCAGATAGTCCCGGTACATCCCTAGAGGCGATAGCGCGATATCCTTTTCCTAGTTTTAAAGAAAGAGTTAATCTTAACATTAATTAGTTTAAGTAAGACTTAACTAGGAGTGAAGTTCAAAAGTTACCTTGCGTTCTGCATAGCCGACGAAACCATCGAAACTGCCGTTACTGAGTTTCTCGCCGAACTTGTACCTCGCCATTAACTCGAGATCATAACTATGAATTGACATTAATTAATTAGTTCATTAGCTAACAGTTGCCCATTAAGCTTGCTAGTATAATTAGTTAACAATGGCAATCAATCAGAGTTAGTAAAGTGGTTCCAAAACTACGTGAAATTCAGTCGATGGGCCAGCCATTCCAGAAGTTCGTAGGCCGGTCCAGTGTAGTTTATCCCTTCATTACTTCCCTTGGTGACCGCAAATACCCCGGGCAGCTTTTAAAATCAGTAAATTACGGTTAGCAAGTACAATTTCCACACAGATTACAACCGTCGGGCTTGACAACTTAACACTTAAAAGTAAGTAAATGCAGCTAATGATAATTCAGTACTAATGTAGGTTACGCCACATCGCCAATCTGCAAGAAAAACCATTACGGGTACCTCCAAATACTGCGACCTATTCTACACAAAAAGCGGACTTAGTTTCTCTCTCGGTCTGAAACTACTCCAAGCAACCATCCCTTCTATGATCCAGATGCTTTACGGATCGTCTGCGTTCACTGGACTCACATCAGTTGATATACGCCGACTTACCCACCAGATCCAACGCAACGACTTACTCCTTCTGACCGGTGTTTCAAAGACATTTCCCACCAATGCCCTTTTAGTCAAAATTGGGCTCCTGCCAATCAGCCTACAAGTTGAACTAAAACGGCCCCGTCAGACTGTAAAAATTTTAACCCAAAGAACTCCCCTCTTACATCGGTTTGTTACTCAACCAATGATTGGAAAACATAAACGTTATACATCACCCCTTGCGGTAATGTCCACATATTGCCCTACATATTACTACGATGTCCAACAGTCGCCGAGGAATGTCGACGCTTAGCAGTAATCTACAATGAACTAAATCTCTGGCCAATGTCCCTAAACCGAAATTCCGCTGTTTCAAAAATACCTCAAGAATTTTCACGAAATTTCACAGAATACCACATGGAGATTTAACAACTGGCGTTTTCTCTTTCGCATTGACCTTTGCTCATGAATTGTGGTAAACCTTCGAAATCTTGAAAGTGGCAATGGGCCCAATGGCTCTAGCCGAGACGAAATAAAATAAATAACGTAGGTTCACCGCCTACATACATCATATTCCTGCAGAAATGCCAAACAAAACGTATCCCGTCGACGATGTGTTACTAATATATAACTGGGAAACGGGTAACATCCGATTGCCACATGCTTAACAACCTATCGGCCAAACTGACCGTCCACCTCAAACAAGTAGGATTTCACATGGATCCTGCAAAATGTCACCTGATCCATTTCTTCAAGAGAAGACTACCGACTACTGAATCCATCGACATCGGCGAATGTACACTCCACCCAGAAGAAAAGCTTCTACATCTAGTAGCTGGGCACAGCACACATCGCAGTTCAGCAGAAAGTGTTGAAAGTTTCTTGGCACTGAAATCTGACTGGAAAAACTGACTGGCATTGAAAAGTTATTAGCGTTATTGGCACTCTTGCTTCATGCTGGAGCAGTACAGTAGCAGCGGACCACGGTTGGAGAACATCAAGAGTAGTAACTGATTCCAAGTCTGTTGTACTCGTTACAAATCAACCGACGGCGATACTAATCAGCTCCTGTTGGAGGCGAATCACTTAACTAGCCGAAGTAATTAAAGTCAGTCTCGTATGGTATCCAGTGTGGCGTCTTAAACGAAATGCCCTACAGTCATTACATTCAAGAAATTTCTCAATTGGTATTTGGGACAGATGGCAGAGTAGACGGACTGATCAGTACCTCACGAGAACTCGGCAACATTACAAACTCAAGTACAAGGATCCCCATGGAAATAGTCATTCTTACCTAAACAGAAGATACGAAAGCTCATAAGCACTAGGAGTAACCGGTACCCGATCCCAGACTACCTTTACCGCACACATCAATAAGATTCCCCTAACTGTGAAAACTGCACATTTTCCGTTGACCTACACATTATACTTCAATGCCCTCTGATCTCCGCAGAGCGTCAGACCCTGGTGGAAGATTTCAACATCCATAACAACTAGCCAATGTTTCACAGACTATAGAATATACTAATTTGCTCATATACCGATTATTACATGTAATTAGTGTTAGTAACTAAAACTAGTTACTTTAAATGTATTCATAGGATGTAGCTTTCTAAATACCTCGCCTGTGATGACTTGAAGATGCTTGCCGTGCAGGGTATTCTTCAAATTCACGACTTTGATTGAAAGTAGCAGAAACAGCAGTGCAATCATTATAGTCACAAAAGCTGCTAGTTACTAGCTACTGGTTTCAAACTACTGAGAACTACGAGGTCTTAAATTCAAGTGACTGCGGTGTCCGTTTGCACTGGCGAGCCCCTGTTTATATCCGTGCAGTAAACAATGAAGTCAATTGTCTGGTGAAATGACTCTCTCTCTGCATGGGATTATGTGACCTCTGTAACGTTTCATAAAGGGAACGTAATAATTGCCGTTTGCATAAACAGTGACCAGGTTCAAAGGTCCCCTACTCTCATTCATCGATCTGGAATCGAATCCTATTCTAAGGCGATGATCCTTTGTACTAAGAGAACTTTATGCTTTTGGAGTTACAGAGAGCATCACCTAAAACTACGAACCTCCCTCAGGTGTTCAAATTAAAGATAACTTTACCCAGCTTATCACTGGACATCGCTGCAAGTCCTGTGAAATGGAGGAAACAGTCAATGATCAGCCACCAATGGATAAAAACGAGGAAGAAGCCTTCGCCAAGGAACAATCGCGCATCATCAAAGAACACACCCGTATAATAACGAACCTCACGCAAGAGATCCAAGACCTCAAAAACTTCATTAGGGAGATCCCTCGCCTGCTGAAAGACATACAGTCAACAAGTCAAAGCGAGACCTTACGTTCGCCTCATCGGAAACTATCTCGCTGAACGCTCAATCTCGATTTACGACGAGAACAGAACCAGCGATACCTTCCAGCTGCCTAAACGTTTGCCACAGGGGTAACCCCTTTCTCCAGTCCTGTTCCTGGATTATGTGGACGACGCCCTGCAGTTGATCAAACAGGAAGAAAATCCGTTTTCAGGCATTTGCGGATGACCTGCCCAAAGTAAATCCGCCACGGGTAACATGAACCTTATCCACAACACCCTGGAAGCCGTGCAAAAGTGGGGAAACCGCCTCAGTCTCTCCTTTAGCCCCGAGAAAACCGAACTAGTCGATTTTAGTCGTAAACGAGGACCATCAACATCAAGTCTAACATGGAACGGAATCATGGTCCACCCCCAAAAAGAAGTTCGATACCTGGGGGTCTGGTTCGACGAAAAGATGTCGTGGGGTTCACACATACGCAGAATGGCAGCACAAGCCACCTTCCATTTTCAATCTGCGAGACGTCTATGTTCAAAGACAAAAGGGCTTCACCTGCAAAAAGTCAAACTGTTATTACAGGGAAGAGTGCTCTGCAAAGAATCCTTTACGGCTCCTCGGTCTGGGGCACCTGTTCACCCACCAGCTTACAGCCCCTCGAATCCGTCTGGAGGCAGGCATTGCTGACCATCACGGGAGCCCTACCAACTACTCCAAATGCTATTCTGCAAATGGAGTCGGGCATTCCATCTCTTCAGAAAAAGACCCGCGAAGCAATGCTCAGTCGCCTCGCTACGTGCGTGTCCCAGAATCACCCAGGGTTACACAACTTGCCGGCTGAACCAAGCATAAACGTTAGGCAAGTCCATCATAGAAGAATCAGTCAGCTCTGGACGTACAGGTAATCGACGAAGTCAAAAAAAATTGTTCGCTCCTCTAATGTCGGCTCAGTATATCAACAACGACTAGACAAAATCTAACAAATCCCGAATACGCCCACGGAGATCCCCAGTGAGACACGGAATCAACATGCAATATGTTATGGATTATTACGAATATGTTGGGGATTCGGACAATCTGGACTCTTCTGGAGAGGAGGGCTGCGGTTCGCCTCTTGCTCCCACAAGCAGTCAGACCGCTCCAGCAGCCCTCGGCAGCCGTGGTCCCCTCTTTATCGTCGCGCCGGATGCCACTTGTCCATCAGCTGGCAACAAATGAAGGTACTAGATCACTCAGTCAAGTTATGTTTGTTGCAAGCAAACCGGTATGCAAATTGTTCCTAGATGACATGCTGCTTACTCCACCTGCAGCGGAGGATGAGCCTGCAGATCGTGTAGCAGAGATAGTCGTCGACCAGGTTGCTTTTGCAGCCGAGGTATTAAGTCTGATTTTACGATCACTCTGTGGTAGATTTGTCAATGGGGCATTTTCTTATTTTGTTGTAGATCGAGAGCCGCAGTGTCCAGCAGTCGTCAGATCAGCAAGTGATAGAGATGAAGACGTTGCCAGCGCCCGCAGCGGAACAGTTCAACGAGAGACCGAATAGCCTCGTCGTATCACAGACGGAGTTTGAAAAGGTAGCCGCCTATGCTGGGACGTCCAAATTGTCCAAGTTCGTCACCGATCTTATGGGTGTCTTTACTGACAGCTACCTTCAAAGTCACTGCCTTGGAGGTACAAAGAACAGTGGCTGTCCGGCAGAAGAAAGGCGGGCGCCAATGAGACGGGAGTACATCAGCCACATCAAACGTAAGGCTAACTTTGATAACCTGCAGGCACGAGTTCTCTACAAACCTCTGACCAGTTCGGACGTGTTTCTACCTTTTGTGCCCATTCGCGATATTCATATACAATTTTGCCCAGTGGCTGATTTACAAGTTTCACTTTACTTTGTGTGTCGCACTCTTTCTTTAGATATCATTTGTGCGATTGCGCGCGTGTCTGTCTGTGTGTGTGTGTGTTCCTTTCACAAAGGGCCTCGGCCCTAGTGGCGTAATTCCGCCATGAACCAAACCCGTCAAAAAACATTGCGCTACTTGTGGCGAACCGTTCTCGAAAAATTCTGAGAATAAAAAATATTGCAACTCAGCGTGCAGAAATAAGCTACTTAAAGTTAAAACAGGTAAACTTTCAAAAGTCCCTGCAACGTCATCGTTGAAACGTCGCATGAACGAAAACGAAAGTTTCGACGACATTTCGTCGTTGTCTGAATCGGACCAAGTTAGTATGAAGACCACGCCTGACCCCATGGAGGCGACTGACTCTGCCCCCGGCAAGTCAACCCCAACAACGTCTGATTTGGCCACTATTGTACAACAGTTACAAAAAGAGATTGAAACTCTTCGCGCGGAAAACAGCCTGCTTAGTTACAAAACTTAACCCTGTCGAAAGATTATTTTCCTTCTCTTGCCGCCCCAATTGGATCGAGTAACCGTTCCCAAAGGAGTTACTCTGAAACCCTCAAACGACCACCAAAATCTCCCAAGAAGTATACGTTGCTTCTTAAGCCGAAGGAGCCCCTTCTGGGACAAAAGCTGCAAGGTAAATTTCTTGAAGAAACCAAGAGGAAGATAAGAAATGCTATCCCCACGAAACTACTGAAATTCTGTGCGGCCGCTATACGCCCTATCTTCAACGGTGGTTTAGCCATAGATTTTCCATCCCAAATGGATAAGGATAATGCCAAGATTCAGCTTGGAGAAGTAGCGGCCATTATAGGCCTCTTCCCTATGGAGCCCCCAATCCGTCTGCCTCAAATGATACTGACCCGTCTTGACGAACAGCTTTCTTCGGAGGAAATAAAAGAGGAACTTTTGAGAAAGAACACCTTCCTACAGGAAGCGGTCGAACACGATTCCAACGCCTTTACAATTCTCAGAGTTTTCAAAGGTCGTCAAGAAACTTTCAACGTCGTTCTCCAAGTTCCAACTGCACTTCGCGAAGACATCCTGCGCCATAGCAAATTGCGGCTTGGGATTTGCCTTCATCCTGTGCAAGTTTTCATTCGGATCAATCGTTGTTTTAAATGCCAAAAGGTAGGCAATCACAGGGCCCGACTCCTGCAAGGCTGAGACATTTACCTGCAGTTTTTGCGCAGGTTCCCACAACACCACCGATTGCCCAAAGATGAAGGACCATCTCTACAAAGAAAAGAAATGTGCCAACTGCGCACATGATCCCCAATTTCATAATCAGAGCAACCACGCTTCATACGAACTTCAACGATGCCCATCGGCAAAAGCGAAGTTCTACTCTGTTGCCAATTATTACGCAGCTGAAAACCTCCAACGAACTCTCTTACAACGATCTTGAAATGTCTTCAAATCAATCTTCAGCACTCCAGAGCTGCACTAGCTACGATGAAACAGCTCGTGCGTGACCATGATTTCGATATAGTATTTATCCAGAAACCACATACGACAAAAGCAAAGAAAATGCCAGCAAGGTTTCCCTTCCTGCTACAAAGCCTTCTACAGCGATGCTGATAACCTTCATTTTGGAGCTGCTCTACTTGTAAAGGAAACCTTTTCCCCATCTCACATTTCCTCGGCGTCCTCAAGTGAGTGTGTCACAGTTTCTGTTCAGTTCCAGTCTAACCAATTATTTTTCAAGTTCGGTATATAATTCCCCTTCTAATGGCTCGATTAAAAATATTCTCTCAACTATTATGACCCTCGGTCATGTAAATATCTCTCGTTTAATGATCGGGGGCGACTTCAATGTTAAACATGCGTCCCTTAATAGCAATGTAACCGATGGGTGTAATTCTCACTAACTTCATAGCAGATAAGCGCTTACACGTTGCAAATCGTGGTCGAATCTTCACGTTCCATAATGTCAATGGTGAATCCACTCCAGACTTAACATTATTTGGGCCTAACTTGACAAGTGACATCCTTTATTGGTCTGTAATGTCAGAACCGTCCCTCTCGGACCACTCGTTTATCTCTTTTGGTTTTTGCTTTCCTGACTGACAGATTCCAAAAGAACCCCGACTAGATTTCAGACGCACCAACTGGGAGCAATTTAATGAAATCATAATGAGTGCCATACCTAGTCAACCAAATGAATCTTTACGTACCATTAATGAAGTAGATAATGTTATAACATTCTTTAACAACTTGTTACCGATTCCCTTCTAGTTACTACGCCACACAAAGTCAGTAATAGTAACAGTACTGCTTGGTGGACTCCCCAACTCTCAAAAACTAGACACCTCGTCAGGGAAGCTCGGAAAATCTACCTCAAAACCAAAACAGACGTAGCTTACAAAAACCTTACAGAGCGAACTCAGACATACAAAACTCTTACAAGACAAGCTAAACTAGAATGCTGGAAACAATTCACGACAAACGAATGTAATAGTAATCCTTATCGGACCATTCAGAAAATTTGCAAACCTAAAGCGGATAATATACTACCCTCAAATGTATGAACCCCTAGTGGTTTTGCTCTACTTGCCCAGAAATTGAAACTGTGAATCATTACTTAGAAGATTGTCCTAACTTTGCTAACTTCGCCAACGACTAAGACCTCTTTCGAATGAACTTGGTAGTGCTCTAAGTCCTTCTCCTCGATTTCCCTCGATGTTGTGTAAATTAGCAGCTTACTGTCCATCGGTACGACGTTGATTGTTGTCGCGCGGCGGAGCAGCTGCGGCACCGTCATTAACCGGTGGGTTAGCTTGAGGACGTCTACGATCATTGCGTGGATGTTGTTCGCAGTTTCACTGCAGCGCTGGAGTACTCACGCCCAGTAAATATGTCGCTAAAGTAATCAGTCGTCGACTGAATTTGCTTCGTCTTCGAGATCTTCTGCCACAACGTGCTGCTTTCAAGAGTATGTTTCAGCTGCTCTTTCAGTGATTTTACCAGGAGATATTTGGTTTCCTTTTCCAGTAAAGCTGCAGAAATTGGTTCCTTGCATCCTCGACACGTCTTTTTGTCCCAGAGAATTATTTCGTTTTCGCTGCAAATATACTGGCTGCAGTTCTTTTGGTGGCAATAATAGTGAGTTATATATGTTTGTGTATTCCGGCCACAGGCCACGATCATGAAGAAAAGACTTTACATAGAAATTTAGCCGTCGTGAGGATGTTTAGAGCAAAACAAATATAACAACTGAAAACAATGCGGATGTCTTGGTATTTCTATGGGACGCAACTGTACTATGGCTTTACAAAAACTTAACAAATGGACGCCTTGATGTAAAAAGGGGGAACTACAGAGGTGGCATACTTCTGAGATGTTTTGCTGAACTCTACCCTGGTTTAATGTTTTTGAGAAGCGGGAAACATGACATCCTAGTCGGAATTTGGCGATTGCGGATTTGAAGTTTCTATTCAGTACAGTACTGTTTAAATACGTTAAGTACGTCGCGGTCATGAAGAAGCTGTGCGTCATGGAAGCCATCCGGGGGAGTCGCATCATCTGGGTAAAACACACCACCGGCGCAGTAATGCTATAGATGCCGACATCTTCCCCGGTCTTCTATTTTGCTTTCAATTTTTATATTTTTTCTCTGATCTCTTAAACTCTCCTTTGCTTTTTCCAAATTCAAGAGTGCTTTATTTTGAAACATGAGGTTGTAAAAATTTACTTGCTCAGTTTATTTCTCTTTTCTTCACAACCACTTTCTCGAAGTTCAACTCCATTGCAATTTTCTATTCTATGTCATTCAAAGCTAGTTTTTATTTTTATTGACCGATTTTGTTCCCCAAAATCGAGGGCCCGCTCCGCAAGGATCACTTTTTGGCCTCCCACCACCTGTATTCTTGTTATCCTGTGGTGAAAAATACAATCTCTTCTTATCAGCATAATAGTGAGTTGTAACCTCCTTCACTCCCTGGTAAAAAAATTATATCCAGATAATAATTGGTCTTTGCTCAGCTGGTGCCGGAGTACAAATGCCATGACAAGGGACAACAATTCTCCTTTCGTACAGCTAACTGCTTCGTCACGAGATACAGGGTCATCTCCGTTGTAGTTGAGGTAGCCAAAGAGATTGCCATCTTCCAAAAGGTCATCTGGATCCTCGTCGTCCCTGTATGCAGCCATACTCCGATATCAAGATCGTCAGCATCTTCAGAAGCACGTATATCACTCATGAAGTTATAGCAGGGACAGAAAAGAATGGCGAGTACCGGAAGGACATATGAGGTCCTTTTATATATTTTTAGTAACAGTAGTTTTTTTAAGTACCATAAGTTAACTTTTAGTAAAAGATAACTAAATAAGCATGCGTATGTAACCAATTCAAAAGTAAGAGCTGGCAAAGCTGAGAACTTCTTTTCACCGTCACCTTTGACCCTTAACTTTTTGACCGTTGAATGGCATGTCAAGGTCAATATTTTTTTGTTGCGCACTGGCCACTGGCCACCGATAGGTGGCGCTAGTGCGCAATTTTGGAGTTTACCACGGCTTTTGCTCGAAATTGTTTTACCTTAGGAATGCAAGTAATTTGAAGAATGCGAGGAATGTGCCTGGTCTGGACGCTTCATTTTCAAACGTATGGTCAACGTTTGCAAGCGTAGGTTGTGTTTTATTATTTCTTCATCATTCATCAGCAGTATCAACGTTTGGCAGTCTTTTGTGTGCTAGGAACGACTCGCCAGTATTATATTGGTTATTATTATTTACTATTATTATTATATTACATTGGTATTACTCTTATTCTTATTTTTATTATTGCTATATTGTTTATTTCTTCTTGTTCTTTTTCCTGCCCTATTGTTTGCTGTTTGAACGTCTTGGTCGGTATATATATTGTGCTTAACGTTGTGGTACTTAATACTGCAAGTTTTCCTGTTGCATGGTGCCAAGATCCACATTGGATGAGAAGCTGGGAAAGGTCGTTGTTGGGCCGTGCATTAGGAGCCGGGGGAGGAGCGCAGCACATTTCTGGGCTGAGCATTAGGAGCGGGGAGGGAGCGCAGCACATTTGACTAGGACCTCGGCAGCGGGAAAACATGTGCCTGGCCTTCGACTGGTCTTTGTGAGGGAGCGTGCTGTACGCCTTCCTGGAGCCACGCACTAGGAACGGGCGAGACTTAGAAACGTATTGTTATGTTATTATATCTTTATTCGTACTACTTTTGTTATACACACAGGGTGTCGATCTAACTGCGTTACGCGAAAGAACCTTTCAGAATATGAGGCAGCTGAATCATATAGATTGTCTCAGAGTATTTGCAACAGACTTGTTGACGAGTACAATCAAGCAAAGATCGAAGAATTGAGTACGCACACCCCGATATACTCCTCCAATTGGGTTATCCAGAAAACAACTCGAGATAAAGGTATTCACAATGCGATGTTTGGTAGCACTAGGTCCCATGGCCTCAAACCCGTATTTCGCGTTGGGGTAGGTGCTCGGGTTATGTTAGTAATCAACATTGATGTAACGGATGGGTTGATAAATGGAGATACAGGGGTTGTTGTTCATGCTATCCTTAAAGAAAACCCTTCTAGCAGTGCGGCGCAGAAAACTCCACGCGTAGTTGCCATTCTAGTGAAATTCGACGATACCCGCATAGGGGCGCGACAAAAGTCATCTTTTCATTCACACATTCCCGAATTCTGTCCTGGTGAAACCCTTCGAACAGTCCATTGGCCAAAATATGCGAGACTCTTCCTTGACAGGTGGGGCATCCATTAAGCAATTCCCCCTTACGTTTGCTTACGCGATGACTATACACAAAGTGCAAGGGCTTACCCTGGATAACATTATTGTGGACATGTCAGGTACATTTCAGCCAGGGCAAGCGTATATCGCATTAAGTAGGGTAAAAACTATCGCAGGACTCCATATCGTTAATTACGACCCAATGCTTCAACTGCGGAAGCCGCGGGCACGTGGCCCGCACCTGCACAAAAAATGCGGCCCAAGTAAGTAGAAAGCCTTTCTCATCACCTTGAACGATTTCCCACCTGTACTCTTCCAATCCACGATTCAAGCGTACTCGTTCACAGCCCAAAACGACACACTCTACCCTTCACTATCTCACAACTAACCATCAGTACCTCTTAGCCCGTCACCGCGTCTGAAGCAGCGAT
>JAIQCU010001573.1:0-18704 GCA_022114935.1 Leptestheria dahalacensis
CTGTTTGTCTCGTACGTTATTCAAGTTAACTGATTGTTATTATATTTTATTATTATCGATTTAAATTTATTTGAATCGATTGGTTTAATTTTCGACTCTTTCGTAATTGAATTTCTCGCGGACGGAACTGTCGACAGTGCGACACCAAGTGCGACAATCTCGGCAATATTAGCCTGGCTGAAAAATGCTTCCAGTAAGTTTCAATTCAATCTAGATTCATAATAATCTTTAACTTATATTAGAACTATACTTAACTGCAATAACTTCCAATCTGTAATTAGTTTAACCTGTAATTAACGCAGTAGTAAAGTTCGACATTCATTTAAGTTACGAATGAAAATAATATATTGCACTAGAATTTAAAATACGATAATCAAACTATATGCATCATAATGATTGTAATAAATTGGCAAGTATAAATTAAACTCATAATAATTTAACGTTTAACGTAATAATTAAAAATAAGTTAACTAGCATTGTTTAATGGGATAATTTAAATTGCTATTACGTTATGACTGTTAATTGCTGGTCATTTTAAAGTGTGTCGATAATCTGAATGGAATAATGAGATTTGAATCGATTTGTATTGAAATCGACACAGGAAAGAAGTGCTGTACGCCAATGCCGGCACTGGTTCCGCTTCCATGAACGCCAAACTTCTACCGATGCTGGCCGTGTCGGTCATCATCATCGCGCTCTGGTACACAACAATATTTTCAACTTGACTAATTCAGTATTATTATCACATTGATATTAAATTATATTACATGATTCTCCTTTATGACCAGGATTACTTACTTATAAAAGAGGACACTTAATCTAATTAATATAACAACTACTAACTAATTTCATTAAATTTAAATTAACTATGAAATCATGAAATACAGTTAACCGTTCGAAAAAATTGATATTAACACAGCTGGCGTTGAATATCAGTATATCGTTTTTTGAGTATAATTTGCTAATTGTCTAATTTTTTCGGGTTAAAATTTCCAGTTCGAGTTTCGGTCCACGTCTGATGAAACTGACTCTCAGCATTTCTGGATTATTGACGGCGGTGCTGCTGAGTGCCTCGTTAGCCCTGGCCTTAACTTACCGTGACGCTGATGTCAATTGGGCCCTGCACGGTATTCACCTGCTCAACCCCAAGGAACTATGGGCCTTTGGCACTGGAGAGGTTAATGACGATTCAATCAATAACGCACGTCATCATTAATTAATTCAATAACCGGACGAAGTTTTCCTACAGATAATTAGATTTCTTTTACAGTTAATATAATTACATTTAGGAAGAATAAATGATAGATTAAATCACATTAAGACGATATTTTTCCATGATTGTCCGGGACCACAGTGCCTGTGATATCGGTGATTGATAGGAATTTCTGATACTGATATCGATATTGAAATTTCTATTCGATACGCCTAATTGCCATACAGATAATTGAATGTCTTTTTATATGTATTTCATTAAGTATCAGTAAGACTACTGATAAAGGTAAATCAAATTAATTTTCATCAACTTTAATTTCGAATCATTACTTACCAGGATTGTTCAATATCAGAGTTACATGATATCGATATGATCAATACGATATACCATTAGGTTTTTTTTAATCATCGATATCCTAATCGATATTCCAAAGTCTTATCGGTACGATATACAGAATCGATAGATCGGAAAACCCTGTTGAAACGAGTACCGATATCGATTCCCTTATCGACACGATGACGATATGATATATAGAGGCCAAAGTCACCAATAAAGCGAAAATTTCGATTTTGATATCGATATGTCGGACAACCCTGTTGAAGAAAACCAATATCGATATTGGCGATACGATTCACCAATAGAGTTTTTTAACATCGATATCGATTTACTAACTGATATTCAAAATCCATATCGATACAGTAACGATAACGATATATCAGACAATCCTGTAAATTAAATATAATTACAAGATGTTACGTTTCTTAATTTAATTAATTAGAAAATGACAGACGTTTACACATCTACTTTTTCAGCGACTGCTGCTTAATTTGAAATTTAATTTGAAATTGTATTAAATTTATTAATTTTAATTTGATAATTCAAAAGGTTTGGTACGGCGCCATGGTTCAGATGGTCTTCTCGCTTTCCGTGGGCTTCGGCAGCGTACCGTCGATGTGCAGCGACCGCTTCTTCCATGGCAACGTAGTCCGGTAATCGTTACCTCCATTTTCGTTTAGAAAACTTAATTGTCAAATTGTATAATAGTGATAATTATATTGACTACAAATTTCATAATAATAGTTTTTATTAGTGCTATTTAGTATAGAATATTGGTATCCAACCGACGTTTACTGTTCACATTACAATTAACTTTAATAAAACCTGTCAGCCTAATTAATATATATTCAACTGTTAATTAATTCAATAATCGATTCAACTACTTTAACGAGTGTTGATTGGACCGACATCCTCTTATTCAATTTGAGACGTATCTTGCTAGTTGAATTCAAATGTTGATGATTCAATTAAAGTTGAGTTTTAAATTGTCATTCAATCAAGGTGTGCCGTTCTGGTTTGGTTTTTCAACATTCTGTTCGGCGTCGTCTCCGTATTGGCTGCATTCGCTTGGGCGGGCATTGGACGGCTGGGTGACGCCTCCGTTCATGACTCCGCCCACTTCATTTACGTCGTCTACTACTACGCTGCGGAATCCATGTGGGCGGGGCTAGCCTTTGCACTCATCTTCTTTGCTGGAATCAATTCTATGGTATTCAATATACCTAGTAATATCGTATTATTATATTCTAGGTATTCTATTTATTATCCCATGTTAATTTTAATTGATAATATAACAAAATTATTACATAGAATATTGCATGTCGCTATATTTTATTTTTATATTTTCTTACTAAAAACTATTTTTATTAGCTATACTAAAACTTGTTCATTTGTAAGAGAAACCGAAAATTCGTATTTAAAAAGCTTAATGAGATTAGTGTAATTGATTTTATAATTAACTATTTATAGGTGCCGCAGTTCTACGCCATTCTTCACAACTTGGCCGAAAATGTACCCGGTCTTGCCACGGGCAAAGCAGCCATCGCCCTGTGCATTTACCTCTGGCTACTGAACATACCAGCCATAATACCGGTATTGCTCTTTTAAATTAGTTATACGAAATCTGTAAAAATAAGAAATTATAACTTAATTTGAATTTAACTCAATTGCTTGAAAAATGAGACTTGATTCCTGATCATGAAAGTGAAAATAGTAGTAGTTAGATAGATAGATAAATGGATGGATGGATGGATGGATGGATGGATGGATGGATGGATGGATAGATGGATGGTATGGATAGATGGATGGTATGGATAGATGGATAGATGAATAGATGGATAGATGGATAGATGGATAGATGGATAGATGGATAGATGGATAGATGGATAGATGGATAGATGGAAAGATGGAAAGATGGATGGATGGATGGATGAATAGACGGATAGATGGGTGGATAGATGGATGGTATAGATAGATGGATGGTATGGATAGATGGATGGATAGATGGATAGGTGGATGGATAGATGGATGGATGGAAAGATGGATGGATGGAAAGATGGAAAGATGGATGGATGGATGAATAGACGGATAGATAAACAGATAACTTGTTTACGAAAAATTTAGTGACATTATGCTCAATTAATAAACAAGGTTAGTGCGATACCGTTAACGTATTAATTCCTATATATTGTTATTTGTTAAACTAACTTAATAACAATTGAAAATTATTAGGATTAGTAAGTTAAATTAAATTTAACTAGACTAATTGAAAAATTAAATCAAAACATAGTACTACCCTCATCGAGGAATAGTTTGTCTCCATTACTTTCTTTTCTGCACCACAGTACAGTACTTACGTAGCTATAATTTAATTCAGTTTTTGTGTTCGTGATTTTAAACTCTCGCAGTAGTTAGTTTTAGGTAATCTGGCTTTGTCTGCCGTACTTTAGATCCCATTTAAATAATGTTCAGTAAATGAATTGTCCTTTTTATTTGCGATGTGTTTGTGAGTAGCAATCGAATGAAGATGACTCTAAAATTATTTATTAGCTGGAAAATTTGCAATTGAAAAGAGGGCGAAATGTAGAGTCGACTCATGTACGACACGTGGGTACGCAGTTGAGTCTACCGCAGTTGAAAAGAGCGTCAAAAGTCGAGTCGACTCATGTGCGACAAGGTCGACCGCAGTTGAAAAAACCGTCAAAAGTTGAGCCGACTCATATACGGCACGTGGGTACGCAGTTGAGTCAAGCGCCATTGAAAAGAGCGACAAAAGTTGAGTCGACTCATATACGACACGTGGGTACGTAGTTGAGTCGACCGCAGTTCAAAAGACCGTCAAAAGTTGAGTCGACTCGTATACGACACGTGGGTACGCAGTTGAATCGACCGCAGTTGAAAAGAGCGTCAAACGTTGGGTCGATTCATATACGACATGTGGGTACGCAGTTGAGTCAACCGCAGTTGAAAAAATTGTCAAAAGTTGAGTCGATTCGTATACGACTCGTGGGTACGCAGTTGAGTCGACCGCCATTGAAAAGAGCGTCAAAAGTTGGGTCGACTCATATACGACACGTGGGTACGTAGTTGAGACGACCGCAGTTGAAAAGAGCGTCAAAAGTTGGGTCGACTCATATTCCATACGTGGGTACGCAGTTGAATCGACCGCAGTTGAAAAGAGCGTCAAAAGTTGAGTCGACTCATATACGACACATGGTGGGGCGAGATGGTGGGGCGAGTTGGTGGGGCGAGATGGTGGGGCGAGATGGTGGGGCGAGTTGGTGGGGCGAGATGGCGGGGCGAGATGGTGGGGCGAGTTGGTGGGGCGAGATGGCGGGTTGACTCGCCCGCAGTGGAAAAGAGGGCGAAGCATGCCCGGACTTGTTTGGCTCCCATGTTAAGACATAGGAAACCGATTTAACATAGAAACAGATAGGGAATCTGGAAAAACGGTGGGGAGAAAAACGGGGCAAAAAAAGAAGAAAACATGGAGTGGAAAAAAGTGAACAATACAATATGTCTCCATGCTGTTAAGCAATGGAGACAATTAGTATTTGAATATTTGAAACACATGGAATACTGAATGATATAAAATATATAAATTGATAAAAGCTTCTTTAATGAATGGAATCCGGTATTGCTGCTTCTAAGCTAATTACCTTATAACTATATGATATAAATATTGTGGGATTAGTATTGGATAATATGGTTAATTAATAAATTGAACTTAATATGATATCACTCAACTTGAAGGTTGGCGCGCAAGTTGTGGCAATGTGGGACCATTTCGCCGCCGGTAGCACCGTTCTGAGCTGCTTGATCGTCCACATGTTGGGATGGGCCTGGCTCTACCGTGAGCAAATTCTATTTATCTATTATCTAATTATATACCTGTGTAACAACTACATAATACTTCAACATCATAACAACAACATTAAATGTTGTGTTTACTAATATCAACATTTACTTAGTTGATTAATAGGACATTAACATGTACTATTTGACAGATTTTACTTTCGAGTTCGTTCAGTTAAAGTAACGGGTAATCACGTGTTCCAGGTTCGACCCGTTTACGCCAAGATATGGAATTCATGATCCAAAAGAGGGTCAACAGTATCTGGAGTGCTGCTTGGGCCACTATTGTCATACTTTTACTAACGGTATGTTCAACATTTGGGATATCTTAAATTACCTTCCTATATTTCATTTAATCATCAATGATCATATCCCATTGTTTCATGTTATAATTAAGTCCTTGACTGTCATAATGTAATTAAGTTTATGTGAAAATCTAGGATATCATCTGAATATCCGATTTCGTGTATATATGCGTGTTTGAATATTACGTAATGCATATTAATTAATGCAGCAAAGTATGTCGTGTATTAAATTTCTAGTTATCAACTAATTAACTTTAAAGAATCGACAATTCCACTTTTACTGAACTAAACAAATCTTGAAATTTCGTCAAAATACAGATAGCCGAGCTCTGGGGTTTCTTCGGTCTTCCGCTGGATGGTTCAGCCACGTGCAAGTACCCCGTCTGGTTAACAGCAGCCGGATGGTCGTTCTACCTGCTGGCGCTGGTCGTAGCCGTGCTGGTCTGCGCCCTGGTCGTCTTGCAGCAGGTCGACTACGGTCTCAAAGCCAAGCTGCTGGCTTCCCTCAAGCCGCTGAGAACGTGGGGACCTCGCGATCCCCTCCTTCACCATAGCTGGAAGCACTGGAAGCGGAGCGCTGATCTGATTCCGGACATCCGCAGCAAGTCGGCGAATCCGCTGTCCGTTATGGAAGAAAGCGTCGCCATTGATTCCTTGAAGAATAGCTCGAGGAAGAGGACCAGTGTTAGCATCGTCCGCGTCCCTTCGAAAAGGGATTATACGGCCAGCTAGATATCCTGATGAGCAGTTTTCGTTTAGCCAAAATGTTAGCTGGAATATGCGTACTAACGTCTAGCGATTGTGATAACAAACGACATTAGCGTCCAGTAATTTCTTCGTATAATAACATTACCAGTTTATCATTGGTTGACAGCAATAAACGTGATTAACATTCAGTCCGAGAGTGTCAGATATCGATTCGAAAAGGGATCACACACGGTCAGCTAGATATACTGATGAGCAGAGAAAGATTTGGCCCAAAAAAGAAGAACTAAATGTTAGCTGGACTGGAGCTAACAAGCGACATTAGTCTCCAGTAGTTTTTTTTTCAGCATAAATTGATACCATTTGTTGGAAGCGATAAACGCAATTAAGATTCACTTCGATTAGTTCCAAATATCGATTGTTAATCATGTGTATTCTAACACAATTTTCTGGGCAGGTAGCTGGAATTCTAAGTTGTTTGGATAATTCAGGACTAAAAATGGTTAATTAAAGATGATTTAAATAAAGTTGACGGTTGATGTGCTAGCGCAGCAGTTCGGATAGTTTGAATTCGGCGCCTTCGATTTTTCTGTAAACTGGCAACGCTGCATTCCCATGATACTCTCCTCCCTTTCCGGGTCGATTTGTCTTTGCAGTAGCAGCTTACGCTTCAGGCGCCGGTATTTCTCCAGCTCTCCTCTAAAATGGCCACTCTCGCTAAATCCCAGTTTGTTAAAATCGCTGTTCAGGGAGCCAAGCAGTTCTCCAGCTCATCTGCGGTAAGATTTCTTCGCGTGTCATTGCTGTAATATGTTGAAGGTCGATCAAAGTCTGTACAAAATGTACGCTATCATTCAGTCAAGGTTACCGGCAATCAGCTGATTCTATTTCCGTTCACGTACGCGTACAGTTGGAAATGGTGGAATAATAGTTTCTCCGTTTGCGGATTTATAGAACAATGCGAAGGTAGCTGTTCTTGGAGCTAGCGGCGGTATCGGCCAGCCGCTTTCTCTGCTGTTGAAGCAGTCGCCGCTGGTTTCGCAGCTGTCCCTCTATGATATCGTTCACACCCCCGGAGTCGCTGCTGATCTGAGCCACATGAACACCAGGGCTAAGGTCCAGGGCTTTGTTGGACCCGAGCAGCTCAAGGTATATCCTCGGACACCAGATGTTTTCCTGTTAAAATCTTAAACGGTTTCTTTATAGGCTTCCCTCGAGGGCTGTGAAGTAGTCATCATCCCCGCCGGAGTTCCCCGCAAGCCTGGAATGACCCGAGATGACTTGTTCAACATCAACGCCTCGATCGTTCGCGACCTTGCGACCGCGGCAGCCCAAGTGTGCCCCAAGGCCCTTATCGGCATCATTTCCAACCCCGTAAGAATGTCGGCCGCTGTGTGTTTCATCCACAACTGTACTAAATTCTGTTATGTAATCACAGGTCAACAGCACTGTGCCCATTGCTAGTGAGGTCTTCAAGAAGGCTGGAGTGTATGATCCCAAGCGTATCTTTGGTGTTACCACCCTGGACATTGTTCGTGCCAACGCCTTTATTGCCGAATTGAAGGTACCGAACAAATGTTCGATTCAAACTGAACAGCAGCCAGCTAAAGTGCGTTTGTTTTTACAGGGATTGGACCCGGCCACCGTTAACTGCCCGGTTGTTGGTGGACATTCTGGAGTAACCATTCTGCCATTGATCTCGCAGTGCCAGCCTTCCGTCTCTTTCCCGGCCGACCAGTTGAAGGCCCTCACCGAGCGCATCCAGGTTTGAATCAGATCCGAACTAGTAGTTTGTAGACGTTACATTTCCCTTAACTTGAATTGTAGGAAGCCGGTACTGAGGTCGTGAAAGCCAAGGCTGGTGCTGGATCTGCCACTCTTTCCATGGCCTACGCTGGAGCCCGTTTTGCTTTCTCTTTGATTCGTGCACTTAACGGAGAGAAGGGTGTCGTCGAGTGCGCGTACGTTCGTTCCGACATCACCGAGTCGAGCTACTTCTCGACTCCCGTCCTCTTGGGCGTAAGTTTGAATATATATCTGAAAAATGGAACGTGAGATGTGGTCTAATCGGTCTTATTTAATAATTTAGCCTAACGGTGTGGAGAAGAATTTGGGACTTGGAAAACTGACCGAATTCGAACAGCAGCTCTTGGCCGCCGCACTCCCTGAGTTGAAGAAGAACATCAAGAAGGGCGAGGACTTTGTTAGCAAGAACTGAACATTTTTTAACCTTTGCAAAATAAACAAAAAGTGAACAGATAAAGGAAAAATTACCGGTTGCTTGTACGTCCGCTGTAGTATCAATAAAAGCAATCACCTGATGTTGTAAAAATTCAGTGTTAAATTATTTGATCTAATAATGTTTATTATCACTAAAGGCATGGATAATACGCATTTGGTCCCATACAGTTGGGGTACTGTCACACGGCAATTGACGGAATGATTGGCAAGTTCTCCAGAACACACTGAGCTAATGAATACCTCAACAGCTTTCACAGGGGGAAAAAAATAT
Source organism: Leptestheria dahalacensis (assembly GCA_022114935.1). Lineage (NCBI taxonomy): Eukaryota > Metazoa > Arthropoda > Branchiopoda > Diplostraca > Leptestheriidae > Leptestheria > Leptestheria dahalacensis. Next base: position 8,927 of record JAIQCU010001573.1, read on the forward strand.
AGATATAATCTGAAAGAGTACAAAAATACAGGATATAACCTCAACCTAAGTGGGTCTCGAGACCTCCGATACAAGAGCAATACTTCAGGCCTCAAAGTGCTTGTATATGGCAGTAATATATGACATAATGGATTGCCAATCAGGTCTGTCGGTGGACGCAAGTTCATCGATATCCAGCGTAGAGGGGATGCCTACCGATTCTGCCGCTTTAAAAGCAATTTCAAAGTTGCGTCGGACGTCTGATGCCGACAGAGTTTCGAAAGGCACGGCACTGGGAAGGTAGGTGTGCAGCAGGGCACATAAGGCGAGGCCGTCATTCCAGGAACTGCTGAAATTGGTTATGTCAACGTTAGCATAGTCAGCAGCCCTGCTCTGGCACCATTTGAGTAAGGCGTTCCGCTTGGAGCCTCCATTTTTCACCAAACTGGACAGAGGATCCTTGCGCTCGGGCAGGATCGGTTCCAGATTGACCAGCAGGCCCGAGTCGCTCGGAGTCCGCGCGGGTCTGGATATCGATCTCGGGCTGTAAAACTGGTCTGGTAGTGACGAACGGTTGCCAGGTCGCGAAAAAATGCTGTCGCTCTCGGTACGGTGAAGGGCGGGAGTCGGCGTGTTGCCGCACTCAGAACGCGGCCTCACTGTGGCGACCGGAGTCTCTTCGGGAGACTTCTGCTTGCTTTGAGAAACCTCCAGGTTTTCTACCAACCGCTTCACCGACACGCGTTTGCTGTCGACGCGAGTAGCAAAAGCTCGGGGTTTAATCGGGTCAATCGTCGACAGAGACTCGGCGGACGAGAGCGAGCGCATAATGCGGGGGCGAACGGCCGCGGTGCGGTAGCGTTCCAGTTCGCTTTGTAAGGCAACATTCTAAGATAGAGAGAATATCATTGTATCTTTTGAGTATAAATAAAAATAATATAAACTTTTAAAATATATATTAAATACAAATATATATATATTTAATTGACATATAACATGTAACAAATATGGCAATCATCATAATAATAATGTAAACAATAATACCAACAATAAGTATTTTACATCAACTCTGGCAAACGTTACCCTTTCCTTAAGCTCCTTGTTCTCAGCCAAGACTTTGTTCTTCTCGGCCACTGCATTCAGCTTGAATTCGTCAGCCACACGCACCGTGGTCAAAAGGTCCCTCTGAAATTGCTGCCACTCGTCGACCTGCGCTTCCCACTTTGCCCGTTCTTCGACCAGCAGGCGCTCAGCTTCTTCTCTCTTGGCTACCGCGTCAGTCAATCGTTGCTGCTGCTCGGCTGCAGCTGTGCGCATCTCGCGCTTGTCCTCCAGATGACGGCGGCAAGCGGTCTCCAGCTCGGCTACGTTGGCGTGCAGTGCTCCGTTTTCTACGACCAAGTTCTGTTTCTTCTCCAGCAGCTTTTCAACCTGCACGTGAAATATGTTTTAAAATTCGATATAATTGTTGTTGAAACTTAAAATGATAATACCCTTTGGAAAACGGAAGAAAAACAGAGAAAAAAACAATTTGAAAAGTTTAAGCCATATGATGAAGCTATTCTTAACCTTAATTAAAAGCTAAAATGTCAAGTTTACCTTGTATTCCAGGTCGGCAATTTGATCTTTCGACTTTTTCTTCACGTTGGCTGCTTCTTCCTGAAGCAGGACCACCTGGTCTTTGGCTGTAGCCAATTCCTTCTGTACCGAGTTAAGAATCTCCTGCAAACTGGCCAAGCTGCTCATAGCCGTTTCCTTCTCGTTTTTCAGTTTGTCGACCTCCTTCAGCAGCTTGCTGACCTCAAGATGAAGCTTGGCGTCTCCTTCCTTGACCGTGTTCTCCAGATTGCGGACCTGATGGTTACCAAAGAGTTCAATGTTAAAATAGTTTCATCATTTATTAACAATCCCACCTTGCCCTGAAGCCACGTAATGCGCTGTTCCCTTTCACTGGCCTCTTCCTGATGGGCTGCTAGCAGGTTCTCCAGTTCTGTGATTTTAGCCAAAAGGGTTTTCCTTTCGTCGTCAGCTTCACTGCACTGGAGCATCAAATGCTGTCGCAGGCTTTCAATCTTGAAAAATAATTGGGATAATCATTAATTAAAATTCAACCAAACTGATTTTGAAAACTTAGTAGGTAAATTTGAGTTCAGTAATTAAGAATTTCAGTTTGTGGCCAACGAGTTACCTCATCTTGAGCTTCCTGATACTCCGTGGTCTGTCGTTCGATGTCCTTCCTCAAGAGGCTCTTTTCCTCGTTGATTCTATCGTTCTCCGCCTGCATTTCCGCCAACTGCGTCTGAAGGTCAGCTAGCTCGTGCAGCGTGGCCTGCAGCTCTTCGTGCGTGCTGTGATGGGTCTCCTCCATCTGCTGGATCCGGCCCTGAAGACACGCTAACGATACTTCACTGCCGCTGCTGCTGTGGTATACAGGCTCGTCGTGTTTGGCTGCTTCAGGTACATCGATCCCCCGTCGTGTTTCTTGATCCCCCGAGTCATTGGTCGAGTTTTTTGCAGATGCTGTGAAAATCGCATTAACTGCTGCGGGCGGATCGTCGACTTCGTCAAAGTCTCGCGCATCTCTGCCTGAGTCTTGAGCGCCCAAGAGCACCGGAGGGTAATTTTGCTGACCAGTTAGTGTGGGATCAGTAGAGCTCCTCTGCCTAGTGAGGGCGCGCGTCGGGCGGACGTACGGCTGGATGTCTTCAGCGTATGGTGTGTGTGAGGTCGAGTGGCTTGGGATGGAAGACGCAGAAGAAGAGTAAGACAGAGAAGATGCTGACGGCCCTACGGTTGAGTTTCCCTCGTTTCCTGTAGGTGAGGCTTTACGCCGAAACAATGACTTGAACTTCATCATTTATTTGCTTTGATTTGACGGGTATTTGTAAACAAACCCACGTTAATGTAAATTCAAAAGATCACACAATCATATTTGAATGTTTAAAAAGGAATGTACAAAAGCAAGGGTTTTCCCAGAACCTTTTCTTCTCGGAAACGGAAACAGTTTGCCCTACTCCCCCGGTGGTTTGTTTTTGCTTTTGCCCGAGTGATGGTTACGGTGACGTCAGAGAACAGCTGAGGTCATTCATCCTCACCTCAATAAAATGGGACATTTAACCATGATTTAACTTTGAAGCCGCAGCAATTTTTTTAAAATACCAAAACAAGTATAAAAATTTAAAATATTATTTTCATGGTACATATAAGCAATGGATAGTATTAGCGGTATTAAAATATTTATTAATACAGGTAAAATAATATTAACGCAACCTACAATGCACGAATCATAAATATCAGTTTATCATTATTTTTTAATTTAAATTAATTAATAAACAGGTATAATATTACAATTTTAAGTTGCCTGTAATGTAAGATAAAATTTCGACTTTAAATAGTACGACGCAATTAGAAAGTCATATCTGGCAACGCTGCAACAACCTGAGGTCCCAGTTCTTTCCAGTTCGTCGTCTCGAACTTGTGTTTGTTGAGGGTTTCCTTGCAGTGTGTTAGAAACCTGCGCTTTTTGGATTCCATTCAACGTAAGTAATTGCCAATTACTTTCCTCAAAGCACAACCCTTGATCTATAAAACTTAGCAAAAATCATTCGTATCGTAAGAAGGTAAGTTACATAACACTATGCTCGCCCTGCACAGGGTTATTATTAATCTGCGGGCGCGCTGTACATACCAATACCATTTGCGCATACCCGAACGTTACCTTCTCATCTGTTCAGTTCGTGTGTTTCTTGGTTTAACGTTGGAACTTGATTCGAATAGGCTTTTAGCGTGCTTTCACCAAGATGTATCGCACGAGAAATATGGTAGCATCACTGCTACCTCTCCTACCCGGAGCTGCACCCGAGCGTCTTGCGATGTGGCTCGCTCGGGGAAACCTATTCAAAGGACAGGCTTCTGCCGTTCTTCAGGTGAGGCAGTATTCAGCCTCTTCGCCGCCTCCTCCGCCCGTTGCGGCCGAACCTTTCCTCAACGGCTCATCTTCGGCCTACGTCGAGGAAATGTACAACTCGTGGCTGCAAGACCCAAAGAGCGTCCACACGGTAAAGTTTCCGTTCTATTGTTCCTTAAAGATAGTTATATATATTCTTCAACTGAATAATAGTTGCAATGTGATAATGGAATTAGCAATTTGGTTGACGGGAGTTTTGCGTAGTTTGTTGTTGATCTGAATCCTTTTGGTTTTCATTTTTGGAACAAAATAAAGGGTGAGTTATTTTTAATACGGAGCTCGTGATGCGCCAGTAACTGGCGTGCACTGCATTGGCCTGGTTTTCTGGCGTTGCGTCAGAAACGCGGCGCGCATGTGCATTTCATTGAGACTTTCACCTGCTTGTCCACGGGGGAATTTCAATTTCGTTTTCTGGAAAAATAAAACCAAACATAAATATAAAAGTTAACTGCGGAATAGATTATTTTGCTTCTTTAAATTTGACGTAATATAGTAAGAATGTAGTAAATCTAGTTAAATAAGGAAATACAATTGGAAAGTTTAAAAAATTGACAGAATTAATTCATTCCAAAACATTTGGTTAATTTATATTTTTTGCGCCTGTGAATTGGAATTTAGTCTTGGGATTCATTTTTCCGGAGTGCCAGCGCGGGAGCAGCCCCTGGACAAGCCTATCAAGCGCCACCATCCCTGGCTCCACCCGGCAGAAACCAGGTTCCCATAACTTCTCTGGTACCTCAGTTCGCAGCACCGGGAGCCGTTGCGACGTCGGCAGTCAGCGAGAAATTGATTGACGATCATCTGGCCGTCCAGGCTATCATTCGTTCTTACCAGGTTTTTTTTTTTTTAAACCTAAATTACATCTTAACTTCATTAGAAATTAAAAAAAAACACACAATACAACAGGCCGTTTGAAACGTCCAATAAAGCTTAATATTAACCCGCGAATGAAAAGTCAAGGGCTTGTTAGAAAATTTGAGTACACGAGCAAAGGTACTTGCGATTGAATTTAGATCCGCGGCCATTTTTCCGCCTCTTTGGACCCGCTAGAAATGGATCAGCAGAAAACCAAGAGGCCGTCTGATGTGGAGCTCTACCTGAAGGATTCTGAACTCGGTATGCCTGTTTAGAACATCACAAATCATATATTTGTTATAAAAAAATTTTCAGTACCATTTGCGCTGGAACGAAAGGTAAGGTAGCAATAGATCTGCACGTATAATATGCCCTTGGCTTTTATTTGGTTCGTCATTCGCAGTTACTTTGTCCCCGCCCCCTCCCTCCATTAACGGCCCGTTGCGTCATTTTGATGTTAATTTGTATTACTTGCTTTATTTTTGGTTAAATTTAAGTTGATGTTCATTAACGGTTGTTAATAGACTCGCGGTCACCACAGGGCTGACCTTGACCCCCTGGGTATCAATCAAGCTGATCTGGATCATTCGAATGTTCCGGAACTGCAGCTTAGTACCTATGCACTGGGTAAGTACCTGTTTTATTTCTTGGTTCGTGTTTTTATTTATTTATTTTCATAATTGGTTTTGCGTCTGGTGGAGAAGCTTTGCACGTGGCTGGTCAGCAGCAGTGCTGATCAACTTGAGTAGCTCGATGTGGTCAGATGTAGTGCAAAGGGTAGATGGGTCAGCGGTTGTATTAGCTGAAGGTAAGGTTGTCTCGTTTTAACCGAGACTTTGTACGAACCATGTTGAATGGAAAGGGATTCAATTGATATTTTGCTATCATTATTGTTGTTATTATTAATTGGATTATTATGATTGCTGTTTGGTTTGCAGAGGACAAGGATTTGGACCGCGTCTTCAAATTGCCCGCCACGACTTTTATCGGCGCCAAGGACAAGCCGATGACGTTGAGGGACATTCTCAGCCGAATGGAGAACGCCTACTGTCGTCACATTGGTGTCGAGTTCATGTTCATCAATTCGCTGGAACAGTGCAACTGGATCCGCAAAAAGTTCGAGACGCCTGGAATCATGGACTTTGATAACGAGACGAGGAGGTTGATCCTAGCCCGACTTGCTCGCAGTTTTGGGTAATCTGGATTTTCACCGTTCTACTTTTGTGAACGGATGATTCATTGTGGAACGACTATTCCAGTTAATTTAAATAATCCACGGCGATGATGGAATTTTTTAAACATTAAAGAAATACTGTACGAATGTTAAAAATCAATGATTTGGATTCCAATCAGATTGTAATACAAGTTAATGTAAAATAAACCCTATCAACTTTACAGAAATTAATTCTTAATCCATAATCTGACATTGGAGTGTAGTACGAGATTTGAATATTTTTATTTGAATTAAAGTTAACTTACTATTATATTATTAGTTTTCAAAGTGCAGCATTTTGAGATAGTCAGCCACGGGGGACTGTATATTCAATAGTGCCTAATAATTCAATAATCGTAGATTAGTAGCAAAGTATAAATTATTTAAAAGTTATGTAAGGTTAAGGTGATGCTAACGTGCGATTTTGTTCATCTCCCAGGTTTGAATCCTTCTTGGCCCGCAAGTGGACGTCGGAGAAACGTTTCGGTCTCGAGGGTTGCGAAATGCTCATCCCCGCCATGAAGACCATTATTGACAAATCGAGCGAACTGGGCGTCGAGTCGATTATCATGGGAATGCCCCACCGCGGAAGGCTCAACGTTTTGGCCAACGTTTGCCGCAAGCCGCTGGAGCAGATTTTCTCCCAATTCAACGGATTGGAGGCTGCTGATGATGTAAAAACACTCAAAACTAAACATAATTAATGCATATTATGTGAATCAGGGGCTATATCGTATTAACTGCGAAAGTTATGATTAAAAATTAACAAAACTGTAAAAGCTTGCTAATTACAATATACTTAATCAGTTATAACAACTAATAACTTACTATATTACTGATATAATATAATAGCTACGATTGTCAGTTTTAAATTACCTAATGGCAGTAAGTGAGAATATGATTTGCGTTTGTTCCCCATCAGGGATCAGGTGACGTTAAGTATCACTTGGGTACCTACATTGAGCGCCTCAACCGCGTGACCAACAAGAACATCCGTCTGGCCGTCGTCGCCAATCCTTCTCACTTGGAGGCCGTCGATCCCGTTGTCCAGGGAAAGACCAGAGCTGAACAGTTCTACAAGGGAGACAGCGAGGGCAAAAAGGTTTGAAATATTCCATCACTGTTCATCTTTTTAAGTTAAGGCGACAACTTGGATTCTATTTTGAATGTTCTGGATAAATTATATTCCAATAGCACAATATTTCCAGTCAATCTTTGTACTGGAAATTGAATACACACTCATTTTCGTTGCTTGAGTAGGTGATGTCGATCCTTTTGCACGGTGACGCTGCCTTCTCTGGCCAGGGTATCGTCTACGAGACTTTCCACTTGTCGGACCTGCCCGACTACACGACTCGGGGAACTATCCACGTGGTGGCCAACAACCAGATTGGCTTCACCACTGATCCCCGCCATTCGCGCTCGTCGCCTTACTGCACGGACGTGGCCCGTGTCGTCAATGCGCCCATCTTCCACGTTAATGCCGATGACCCCGAGGCCGTGATTCACGTGTGCAATGTGGCGGCCGAGTGGAGAGCCACCTTCCACAAGGATGTCGTCATCGATTTGGTNATTGCGAAATAACGATGTAAATAATTGTTGATTGATATTTTAAATCGGGTTAGGTATCCTACCGCCGCAACGGACACAACGAAATCGACGAGCCCATGTTCACCCAGCCGCTGATGTACCGTAAAATCCGCCAGATGAAGAACGTGTTCGACAAGTACAGCGCCAAGCTGATGGAAGACGGTGTCGTCACCAAGGAGGAAGTCGAAGACGTGCGCAACAAGTACGAGAAAATCTGCGAAGAGGCCTACGTCAAGGCCCAGAAGGAGACGCAGATTCGCTACAAGGATTGGCTTGATTCGCCGTGGTCAGGATTTTTCGAAGGTATTATTCTAATCTCTATCCATCTATCTACCTATTTACCTAATGATTCATCTGTCTACCTACCTACCTTTGCTTATTTTTTTGTGGAACATTATGGTGTTACTATGATGGTATCCTTCTTAATCGTTGTTCAGTCAGTGGTCCTGTCGTTTTAATAATAATTCTTAATTTTGATCATTGGAACTGATTTTGATGATTAGGCAAAGACCCGCTGAAAGTCTCGCAGACCGGAGTCAGAGAGGAGACTCTAGTTCACATCGGAAAGAGGTTCTCGTCACCACCGCCGAACGCGGCCGAGTTCGTCATTCACAAGGGTATCGAGAGGATACTGAAGGCCCGCATGGAAATGGTTAACACGCGCCATGTTGACTGGGCCCTGGCTGAAGCCATGGCTTTTGGATCTTTGCTCAAGGTACAGAAATCAAGGCTAAATCTACAGGATCACGATTGATGTACTAGTTGTTAATTACCTGATTGACTGAGTAGTTTTTGAAGTGGGATAGTTTCAGTGGATTCACCAGTTAGTGTATTCAAAACAGGAAGGGATCCATGTTCGCTTGAGCGGCCAGGACGTCGAGCGCGGTACGTTCAGTCATCGTCACCATGTCCTGCACCACCAGACCAGCGATAAATCCACCTACCGGTCGCTGTGCAACCTGTATCCTGACCAGGCTCCTTACACGGTAAACCATAATGACTCGATTAAATTTAAGTATTAGTTATAATTAAGTTTACGTTTCCAAAACGAAAATGCAAAAATTATAGAAATTTGCGGAGTGCGAAATGTACTGACCGGCTAGTATATGATGAAATTTCACAGGTCTGCAACAGCTCGCTGTCGGAATTTGGTGTACTGGGATTCGAACTGGGTTACTCGATGACCAATCCCAATGCGTTGGTCTGCTGGGAAGCTCAGTTTGGTGATTTCAACAACACGGCTCAGACCATCATCGATCAGTTTATCTCCTCGGGTCAGTCGAAATGGGTGCGCCAGTCCGGATTGGTTCTTCTTCTGCCCCACGGAATGGAAGGTAATATCGGACTGTCTGATTGGTCCAAATATTACAAGTACAAGTATTATTAGCACTGATATAAGAATGAATACGAAGTTAAATCACTTGAATGCGAAACAGGTATGGGCCCTGAGCATTCGTCTGCTCGTCTCGAGCGATTCCTGCAGCTGGGCTCTGAAGATCCCGACACTTTCCCCGCTTTGACGGACGAGTTTTCCGTCCGCCAGTTGCACGACATCAACATGATCGTCGTCAACTGCTCCACCCCGGCCAATTATTTCCACGTCCTGCGTCGTCAGATTGCGCTACCCTTCCGCAAACCGCTGATCATCATGACCCCCAAGTCGCTGTTGCGTCATCCGGAAGCTAAATCTTCTTTCGACGAGATGGTCGAAGGTTAATTTTTATTTATTTATTGGCCTTTCTTTTTGTTCCAAAGAAAAATTCCTGTCATTTCTGTATTTATGATTTATATCTATTTTTTAATATTTGTATTTTAATTTAGTTTTAAAAAAATCCTATCATTCTTATAGGAACCGACTTTGTCCGCATGATTCCCGAAGCCGGAGTCGCCGCTCAGAATCCGGAGAGGGTTGAAAAGGTGATCTTCTGCTCGGGCAAAGTCTACTACGACTTGAGAAAAGCCCGCGAGGACCGCCAACTGTCGGAGAAAGTGGCTATTGCCCGCATTGAGCAGATCTGCCCGTTCCCGTACGACTTGGTGCAGAAGGAGATCAACCGCTACCCCAACGCAAGCCTCTGCTGGGCTCAAGAGGAGCACAAAAACATGGGAGCCTGGTCTTTTGTCCAGCCTCGATTTGAAACGACCATGGGAAGCGATGCCAAGCACGTCAAGTA
>JAIQCU010001574.1:0-19255 GCA_022114935.1 Leptestheria dahalacensis
ACGTAGTGTTATTAGTATCTCAGCTGGTCATAGTGAACATAATGCAAGGCCCAAGTACATTTAATGTAAATGACATTCATACGTAATCACCGATGTATATCAAAACGCTGCAATGTGTAACATGGAAGAGTGCAAGAGGTAAATCATTTGCACATATTCATCGGTATATATTAGCATGCTGCAATGTTAACTCTAACAGCAGTTGTAAGTAGTTGTAAGCTGGACATGTTGTCAGTGCTGAAGCAAAGCCCGACTGCATTAGTTGCCTCTAAAAGAGTGGGCGAACTGTACACACACGGTTGTGTCAGATGCATGCTGGTCAATTATGATGCCTGTCTGGCGGATTCAAAGAGAGGAAGACAGAGAGTGTGGGAGAGGAAGAAGAAGCGCATGTGCTTGGAGAGAACAGCACGTGCTCGGCTGCTTTTACTATTGGCCCACTGCAGCGCCGTGTCGGGCTTCCAGTGTACAAGTTGCCCATGATTGAGCAGCAACCTACTGGCGCTCTCCAGTGCCAACGAGTCGTCTTTGCCACGGATCACACTTAAAATGACACTGGCACACTAAACAGAAACACCATGGATTCTCACTGGTCCGTGTCTTTCGATAAAAGGTAAGTCCGAAAGATCAACTTTAATCATTTTTTTTTATATTGAATCGGTTTTCCCATAATGAGGAATCGATGAAACAAGCGTGAGAGCGGGGAACCACCTGTTCGCTGTTGGCGTATAAGTAGCAAGTTGAGCGCTACATATCCATCGATCTGTGCGTCCTCTCGTAAATAACTTGCTAGGGACCTGTCGTCTGTGTTAATCGATATAGATGAAATAACGATTACAAAGGACGCCACCTTCTATGTAAATGTATGTATAGCGATTGTCCCGGAGACTTGAACCTAATTCGAAGCCCAACAGCTATACATGTATCTAATCGAATACAAGTATGTGTAAGAAGTCTTTTAAACACATAAACTTCTGTTTTGATTTGCAATAAGATACGTGAAGTAGGTGTGATTTTGTACGTTTCAGTGTAATGCAATCTTTGTTGTGTTGACAATTCACAGGGCTTTTGTTTTCCATATACGGGCTGCTTGTTGGGTATTGATTTTGGGTGTTGTGCTCTTAATTTTCCCAGTCGATACCCAATCCGGGTGACAATTTTGCCTGTTGACACACGACTTACAGTCAGAGGAAAGGTGTCGCATTATTTATTAGCCGTATACGAGCGCGTCGCCGTTGTAACGTTACATGCTGCCATCTCTTTCCTCCTCTCTCTTTCTAGCCTTCTCTTGGGGGCTGCGTTCGTAAAAGAGCCGGTATATTTCTTCGGCCTCGACACATATAAAAGCCAAACATCCCCAAGTTGCCAAGCCACCGTGCTATCATTATATTTCGATCTACACTGTGCGCCGGTTCTCTGAATCTCGGTCGTTTTTCCCACCCGACCTTTATTATCTGTTATCGATACCAGGTTAGATCTCGAAAGCTAGATTACGGTCTTTGTTCACCTCTCCCCGTACACCTTTATCAACTACTGGGCTCTGCTGTCACTATAGTGTTGATGTGTCACACACATAGGTTACATCAGTCTCTAGCCGTAACGTTGTTTAAACCACGCAGTTACACAGTTTTCAAGTCCTGTAGCTATTATCCGTTATCGTTAGCCTCCAGCAACAGAGAACTCAACCTTGTTGCCAGTTACAGCAGCCTAAGTTTGAGACGAAATTAACAGGTTTGATTCTTGGCACTTAATTTGTCCATTACAGGTAATCGTGAACCGACAGTTTGCAGCATCTTTGTTATCGTTGACGTCCGACTTTACAAGTGAAAAGCGACTTTTAGACGATATGCCGTTCTTGAAGGAACACGATGATATTTGTTTAGACTGTTTTCATTTGATTGCGCAAAGAAGCAAACATGTAACGGATACATCAAGGATTTACTTCTGACAAAGATAACAAAAGGTTCTTTATCCGGATAGAGAACCCTAGATAGCTGAATCGATGATATCACCATCTGGTGTTAGCGTCCTGCATTACTTTCCCGCTATCGAACTACAGCGCCGTCTATCCTTAGCGTCTGATCTGCACGATACGTGTGAAGCTATACACCCCTGTAGTTCGTCGGTTCTTGTAGTTAATATGTAAGGGACATACTGCAAAAGCGTTCAAGAGGCAAGTCATTACGTAATTTGAACCTTCCCGTGTAAACACAGGGGACGTAAATAGGTTGTAGATGAAGAGAAAAGCGGTGGAGTGATGGCGAGGAAGTGCGCACTACACATAAAGGTTTGGGCGCGCTGGTAGCACGACGAGGGGCAACAAGTGGCTGATTTTGACCGACTTTTCCTCCACTACCCAAGCTCCCCAAAAGTGAAGGATCAATACCTTCTACCTTGACTGGTAGACGTACTTGTCTACCCCACCTCCACTACGTCAACCAATCTCTCCTCCGTACTCACTAGCTTGATTATTGCTTAAAGACTGTTTCCGCTAGATCTATACTCGGTTCTTCAACATTGTTTTCTCGCTTTTCGGAGCATCGAAACAATGGGAACTTTAACCCAATCCAATAAACATAACTTGTTTTTGTTCGATCCAGATTCTCTGCTCATTTACTATTAATATACGAAGCGATCGGAAATGGTGGACAGCTCATTTCTGTTTATATTAACTCTGGTCGAGCGGACGTATCTTAGCGATCTATATAACATTGTTGTCGGGATTGTGGTATCTCTTTTGTAAGCGCCCAGGAATTCGTGTTTTGATTCTCCTTTTCCCATTACTATTCTTTGGCTGGTCTATCGTGGCATCCACTCTTTTATTTGCGGTTCGTACGGGGTTTTCTACTTTTTCGCCTCCTTGCGAAGTAAATGGAATTCCACTTTAGTTACTACACTCGAGTGTTGTATAAAGGTTTGGGAATCTGGCTACCAAATTCACTTGGAATTTCAAGGTAATCTATAGATAATGAGATTTAGGAATCTTGGTTGAGAATCCTTTGGAGTTAAGCGCAAACAGTCAAATGTGCCACCAGAAAATTACCATGAATCTTGAGAACTTTCAATGACTCGTACGCATGGTTAAGGGTTATATAGCCGCTGAAGTTTACATGTCGGGATACTGTAATCCATGTAATGGTTTCCGTGGGGGTGACCCAGGCAAATTGCTGTCGTATCCATCCACTTTACAGTATTGCGTATGTTAACTTCCCTGCTGCCCTTTTAAAGGTCACGTGGCTTGTTAAAAGCTTCACCGAGCCAACTAGGGGTGCGTTCATCAAGCAATAGTTCAATCAGTTCTGCAGCTGTGCGTTGATCTGCGAGACCCGAGCCATCCAAGTAACGGGATAACTTTGACAAAAGAACGCTGCCGTTTGTTTGCACCAAGCGAAAAACGCCTACCGATGAAATTAAAATGTTTAATTAAGCAGGGAAATTTAAGTTTTACAAGGAAAACTAAGTAATTTATGTAAATATCGTTATGTTGGTATCGGAACACCCATGAAATTTTGGCGTAGTGTAGTACACGGCACAGCAGCCTTACTACTTGCAGTATTGAACGAAATCATGTATCAGATTAACCAAATTGATGTATCAAACTTTCCTTTATAGCCATATGGTATATTACGTCAAGTATCGTATCATTTTTCCCATTTTCAAGTCATATTGATTGGATATAAAGATTCTTGTCTTGATAAATTATATCCCAATAATGATAATATCCTCGAACCTTGATTTCACAGATGTATGGCTAATAACAGAAGCCTGTTGGGCCTTATATAGCTTTTTATAGGGCGACACAGCCATCTAATAGCCCATTATGTGACAGTTCGACTTGCCTTTTCAACTTCTTCCCTCGGCTGCTCTCCTCCGCCTTTCCTACCCTTGCAGCACTCGGTTTCCCCGTCGAGACGACCGGTGAAATGTTTTGGTTAATACGTACGTAAAAAATAGACGAAGGCAAGAAAAGGTGGAGAAAAGTACAAAAGAAGTGAATAGAAAGATTAGACCTGAGAGAAGCAAAACAAAAAATTAGATCAGTCTGATTAAAAGCGAACGTGTAACTCGCAGTGGTTGTTCACCTCCTTTGTTTTCCCTCCTCTGTGTTTTTGTTTTGGGTTCTTCTGGAGGAAAAAAGCGGCGTGGCTAAATTACACGAGAAAAATCTTCCCACCACGAAAGAAAAAGAGTAAAAAAATACATAAAACCAACTTCTTTTGTCCAAGGATAACATCGTAGTGTGTTTGTAACATCTTTCTTTTCTCAATCGATCAATAAATCTGCGCTATTATCGATTTATCCAAGAGGAGTGGGCATATATACACACTTTTGAGTCGTGTCGTCCTCTTTTGCTTCTCCTTTTCACCGTCTATTCAGATATATCAGCCGGCCAGGAGCAGACGAACAAAGTTGCGTCCCTCCCCTGCTCATGAATTTCCCTCGACTCTTATGAAAACGTTTTTACCTCCTGCAGTTTTCAAACGTATCAAAAGTGACGCCTGCACACACACTCACATGTAGAGTACATCTACTTGAAGAGCCGCCGCCTAAAAAGCTGACGTTTTTGACATGCAAAACAGGTTCATCTTTAAAACAGCCGTTCAGACGAAATTGCTTGCACGTAGGAGGAGGGCGGAAAAAGCGGCGCTCGCAGGCTGGTGCTTTCTTAATTAGCACCCTCCCTTCGTTTCTCTCTAACTCTCCTTTTTCCTCGTTTTAAATTGCATGAATTAATAATGTAGCTGCATAATAGATGTAGGATGTCTTTGTTCGCATAGAACCTAGAAGAAGAAAGGAGAGGTTACGTAACTGGTTATTGTTACTGAGAAATTTGCTGTTGTCGAAATCGTGGAACCGGGTACATTAGCGCCATCTGTTGCACAGCTTTCGAGCAAAGTTTAATGATTCTTGGACGCCATGTTGAGTCCAGGCAAGAAAACGGTCGGTCAGTCTAGAACTCTGATGCGTATAACAATCTTACAGTCGGTCTTTATGACTGAACTCTTTAGGAAAGAGATAATGTATACATCGTCATCACTGATCGATGCGTTGTGCTTCAGTGCCAAGCCGAGTGCGGCTTTTTGGCGCGCAAGATGGCGGCGTATACCCAGTGAACTGTTGCTTGGCTAATTAAGCATCGCCTCTAATTTGGCCTTTCTTACACTCGTACTCGAGTCGATGTCGAGGAATTCATAGCCCGAACGACTTGTGTATAAGTAAAGGAAATGACTAAATCACAGACCGTCGTCTAACTTTCAAAGTGCTGAACATATAAACAGTTGTTTGGCGGCTAGCCTTAGGCTTAGGCCTGAGGCTTAGGTTAGGCGAGCCTTACTTGAACAAACAGTAAACTAGCCATAAGCATTAAAACTCGAATTGCACACTCGAACGAGGGGTTGCTTCAAGTCATTCACGTGAAGTGGATCGGATGATTATCACACAGGAAATTTTCTGTTTGACTGTAACATAACAACATCACACACAGGACTTTGACTAGTTGGCGCGCAAGATGGCGGCGAGCCCCCACACCCCCGCCCCCGCCGGCTGTTGCTTTCTTGAGGATCCTCCCTTGCGTATATAGCCTCCCTCACGTTATAGTATCGTTATCTATCAACTATAGTAATGGGTACAGCCTCTAGATTACAACGCCATCTATTGCTTGAATTGAGAAACACATTCAACAGTTGTTTGGCGGCCATGTTGTGCCCTATCTAGGGAAAGAAAGCGATAAAGCAGCCATCTACTTTGATGTTGACTTATAAGATGAAAGTCCTACATACTATATCTGATAGCTGATTAAAGATAATAATGTGGAAATTTTATTGAATAGTAGCGGCTTAATAATAAAGCTTTCTTAAGAAGATACCGATGGCGCGCAAGATGGCGGCGTCCCAGTACCGGGTCGTAATACAGGTATATGAAGTTGTTATATAGACAAAGAGGATGGTATGAGATGAAAGTGGGGGTTATAGGAAATGGCGAAAGAGGCGCACTGCAAAATGGGGAGGGCAATCAATAGATTTATCGCTGCATACGGGAAGTGGTCTGGCAACACAAAACACGCCATTCTATTTGACGGTCGGAACCACGCGGCGCATATCAATGATTCAATTTGCCTTTTATAAAACCCTGTCTATAATTTGCTAGTGTTGCTAAAAGTGTTGACCACATAATCTAAACTACTTTGTTGTAATTTAATTGTGTGTATGTTTTCTTGGGGGAAACTGTAGGCCGTCAGAACGGAACCCTAAAGACATCGAGGCCGTGCAGAATTACTTACGCAAATGGCGGAGCGTCGTCGATTTCAGCCCCACTTTACTGCGGCGTCTTGCCTCATGTGCCTATCTCGAGGATCTCGACGATGGAGTTACTTGTGAGTGTTTACTTCCACCATAAAGCCAAAAACAATAAGTTTGCTTATTTATATCTGGATTAATTAAAATGGAAATAACTTTACAATGGTTAAGTAATTAACACAATTGACATATTTTCAAGTTTGATATATTGCACAACCATCACTTGAGTGTAAAGTACAAGTACGCGTTACTTACGTCATGTAATTACCTGTGAATTAATGTAATCAACCTATTGATAAGGTACTGGTGCGTTAACTTAAGTCTGCAAAACTGTGGGAGGGTATTTGAGAATTTAGTCTAAAGCCAGTGTGTCTCTTGTGCGTAATTTTGGGAAAGGGTGCAACTGCTGGCAGCTTTAGCGAACGATGAAACATTCAGGGCCACGGGGACTCGCTGCAGATCGTTTTTGTGATTCAAAACAGGTCACGTATAGAGTATTAGGATTATAGCAACTCGAGATTGGCGATGTTGACTTAATATTTCACGAATTCCGAGAGACACTGAATTAAATTGAGTGATTACATAAAAAGACTTGATTGAGTCATGTATGAGTCACGTTTGACGGATGTGAATCATGACTCAGCGCCTTCGATCACATGGCAGACTGGTTTAACTCATTAGATTGCCCCTATACTCAGGTCCGTACATCTTAGACGATTAACTTTAAGTTGAATATGCTCACTCTGGACGTTAGTTAACGTTAGCACAGTGGCGCCATCTATGGGCAGCGTCGGACAACAAAATGTCTTCCTTATGATGCAGTTCCTACATCGATTTCAACTTTATCTATATTAATCTGATTAAGATTACAATGCATTTAACTTGAATGATCGCTCATTTCACCTAAAAACAACACGGGGGGACACGGAGCAAGACAGGGGAATATGGGGGAGGGGGGGGGGCTTTTTAGCTTTAATTATATGCTGATGATGCGATTCATTACAGTGTACAGACAAGGGGACCGAGGGACAAGTTGGTACCTAATCCTGAGTGGCACCGTCGCTGTAATCACCGAGAAGGACAAGGAGAGGGACCGGGACCGGGACAAAGAAACAACTGACCAAGTAAGTTTTCCTATCGTGTATACAGGCTAACTCGCACACGTACTTGCATTCTATATACCCTCATGTTTCTATCTTGTTCATGCTTTAGAATGCTATCAAACTATTCAATATGGTAGTTTGCAGTAATGAATGAATAGGCGTTCGGTTTCCTTCATTACGGGTATAAACACAGCAACGCCGGTTTAACTTTACAATTGCTAAAGTTCTAAAACCTGCTTACTGGCATACTTCCATCCAATCAAACTGATCCGTTTTAGTTCGAACTGATTGGTTTTAGTTATGTTCTCTGTTTCTATACCTAAAGCATGTCGAACCTAGATTGTAGAAGACACACTGCCCGAAAAAGGGGGCGAAGTTCCATATCTTTCATACCGTACAGTCTGTTCCAAAAAAGGGGTATGCAGCAGGAGATAAATTTATCCTAAGCTTTCGCTTATATCTTCAACAGTTTTTGCTGGATAGCAGCAAAAAATTACGGTACGATTGTGCTATGAACTAGTCATGTAACCTCAAACTATCAGTGATTTTGAGCCGTTAGTTTAGCCAAAATTACAACTTAAATACCAATGCGCTGTACTGTGCATTCGTAATCCCATACTTCGTAATCATGTAAATCCCTGGGCTTTAAAAGATCGAAACTGTTAATATGTAACTATAATTCAGATCTCTTGGGTCTTTATCGTATTCAAGTTAAACGTGGAAAGAAGTTGGTTTGTTTAACTGGGAGTTGCCAACCCTCCCTTTTTGAGCGAGCGCATTGCGTGAATTAGGGTAACGAGTAGCATGTGTGTCGATAAGGTGTGTTGCAACAAGTAGGCTTTATTGTCGTAAACAGGAAGTCTCTTTTGTGTGATTTGCGCTCTACGTGCCAATGATTGTCATTCGGTGCCGATCGCTTCTGATGAAATTCATCAAGACTAATGAGGCGACCGTAACATATGTAGGATTAACTTGCCACCCTCGCCATTAGTTCTGCCAATAGGAACAATAAAAGCAACGGCTCGGATTATCCTGCCAAAATTGGTCCTGGTTAACGTTTATGGTCTCTGTGTGCAATTTCAGTCCAGTGTGTATGCAGGAATCATATCATAATACATGTTTGGTAATAGACGTGGGACTAAATTTAGCTGCCAAATTTAGTCCTAGTTAACGTTTATGGTCGCTGTTTGCATTTCATTCTATAATCTATACATCCGTGATGAAATAGTTTGTTTGGTCATAGACAAGGACTAAATTTCGCTGCCAAAATTGGTCCTGGTTAAGGTTTATGGTCGCTATGTGTATTACAATCTACCGTGGATAAATATGTGATGTAACAGAATGTGTGGTTATAGACGTAGGGACTAAACGTAGCTGCCAAAATTGGTCCGGGTAGAACTAATTAACAAATATTACATAATTTTCATGAGATACTTTAATCGCTTGCCTAACTGAACTTGCGCAGAGTGAAAAAAAAGAAGCAAGGCCTGACTATGTCTCTCAGAGAACACATTCGGTCCTGGTTATCTTACTCAAGGTAAATTAACCAAGTTAAGTATAATTTAACTCCAGCTGTTAATTAGATTTGCCCAGGAGAAGCATCCGTTGATGACTAAGGCATATACCTGCTAGAATTGCTCCACATTGTCCAAATTCAAGGGTATTATACTCAGCTCGGACTAATTTAGTCGAGTTATTAAGGAGGTTTATTATTACAGACAACGGATGAACGGGACTGGTCCAAATTGTCTTGCCAATATTGGTCCGGGTGCCGAAATTCAAGGATGACTAACTCGGTTTATGTCAGCGATTAATTAGATCAGTGAATGCAACCGTCTACTACAAGAGACCGGACCATAACATCCATGTCAAATCTGGTCCCCCCCTTATACCTCATTCAAGGAGCATTAAGTTAAATTAGTAAAACGGAATGGAGTCCGATAAAGAGACCGGACCAAAATTTTCCTACTGATGTTGTTAGTTCTGCTTAAGGTATTCATCCCTGCAGTAGATCAATTCAGATAATAATAAAGAGGTTATAGTTGAATTTCGGTTTTAATTTGTTGCTTTACCCTTTCATATATTTGTTCAATTACGTAAGCTACTTTATTAAGAGAACCAGGTGGCCCGTGTACTTGAGGCGCCATTATTACGTACAGTCCATCTAATGAAAGTGCGCGGACCAGAGGGTCTTCTTTCCAATAATGGTCCATGGTCGTGACGTAACAATGTAAAAAAAACAGTGACTAAGGTTTACCTATCTGTTATCGATCCGGTAACCAAATCTAGTCCGTCCACGTGAATGATTAGTTAATTACTCCACATGTTACATTACTTGAATTCATCAGATCATCTTAAAAACACTCAGAGGGGAACAAAATTTGCTTGCCAAATTTGGTCCTACCCTGAACATCCAACTACTACAATGCTAATTTGTTCGCTAAATATTTATAACTTGTGAATTACTCTGAATAACTCTTAATTGATTCTAGGTCAATTTGCTGAGAGATGAATGCAATTAGGTTCTTATAGGTTACAGATATTGCATCTACTCTCGTTTGATGAAAGAGAGGACTGTAATCTTGCTGCCAATCTTGGTCCTGGTCGAACCTCTTACAATAAAGCAAAGACGCGCAATAGTTTCACCCTTTTTACTTATTTTCTGTTGCGTCTGTGGTTCTAATCTAATCAAGCGCCCGTCCTATGACCAGATTAATTGTTCACCTGCAATTCAGTTTTAATTAAGTCTAGCTCAGACTAAGTGTTTAGGCTGCAATTATACTTATATACGTTAAAGGACCATAATTTGCTTGCGAAATTTGGTCCTAGTCTCATATAACATAGGTCTCAAAACTGGGATTGTTTGCTTTAGACATCTGTTTTGATATTAATTTCTGGTCTCATACACATCGCTACTCGGATTAGTTAATAGACTGAAGTTATCGAGACCAGTGGCTAGCCCCATATGGGACGGTCCCACCCAGTCGTAAAGCCGGTCTGATAAAAACTGAGCCATAGGGGACCGTAATCTTCCTGCCAATATTGGTCCTGGCTGACTTTTTCCTGGTTGAGTTATTGATTTAGTTTTCTTTTTCACGTCTTTTTAACAGAATCTCCTAATAATGCATCGAAAATGAATTTAGCTGTTGTTAACTGAGGTTAAATCCTGTGTTAAAACAAGAGAGGACCATATAATCTTCCTGCCAATATTGGTCCTAGTTATCTTAGATTCGCGCCATACTGAACAACCAAAGGCAGCTGCAAGTTTTATTTACTGTCTGTAATTCTTATTTTTTAAATCCATATTTTATTTGATTCAATTTCATCAATTTCCCCTCGTATTATTTTTATTATTATCTTCCATCTTATAAAATACCTTACTGTTAAATTATAATTCAATCATGATCGGTTTAATACTAAATTTAAGTCAAAGTTTTTTATAATTATAAAAGGCTTGTACAGTCCAGAGCAGAAAAACGAGGGTGCTCACTGGTTAAAAGTTAATTGTTTATAACTCCCACAAATATCAATTTATAGCAACCCAAAAAATACTGCTTGTAGACTAAGTAGTAGTCAACACAGCAGTAAAGTTTCAGTGAAAATGCTTGGTTAGTTTTGCCAGAATAAAATCCCAAAAGTTAGATTTCCCGCCATTGAGGACCCCTTTTATTTTGGCTCTGGACTGTATACGTTGGAGAACCCAAGTTGAATAAAGATGATGTGCCGTTCAATCTACTTTGTTAATGTCTGAGCGTTCCGGGGTCCTCTATGCTACGGAGGTGATTAATTTACACTCACGCAGTTACTCCGTGAGCGTGATCTCGTTTCGCGCTTCTCATGCTGTATTCTTCTTCTCTTCTCTTCTCTGTCTTTGCTCCTTTGTCCCAATTATTCTCGCAGCAGCTCTTAATGTCGAAAAGGCTGCGCTTGAGTTAATCTACTTACGCATGCTGAATTTGCATTTTCAGTCTTAACGGTTACACTTGACAAGCAGTTCAACATAGAGCGCCCAAGTTTCGCGTTAATCGTGTTAATGATCGGTAATTAGTTATCCGGAATCACTTTTCAAAGCAAATGCGCGCACTGAAGTGCAAATGATAATCCCGGTTGTGTGTGTGTGTGTCGATCTCTCTTAATTGCTCGTTATGTTTTCACCCGAGTTTTCATCAGACCTTTTGCCTATTCCTCTTTTCAACCGCCCTCCCGTTGTAGTTTCCAGCTTTCCAGACTGTCTCCGCATTTGTGAATCAGGTGCGTGTGTGTGTATGTGTTCAACTAATGGCGTACGGCTTATACAGTGACACATGCAATACTGTGGTCAGTGTCAGAGCTTTATCAGTGCTGGCAAGTGTCTCCACGTTGTTGTTTTTGTCTTTAACTCGGCTGCGTCATCTCTCTCTTTTTTTAAAATTCAATTTCGTGTTTTCCTGTTTGAAAAATTCTATACAGTTTGAAATACCGGAAGTAGGCTTTTCCCGCGCGAACAGTTCAAACCGAAATGTGGAATAAGCGACGCGGGGTTTATTACCTAAAGGAACAACGGGTACCGCAATTATAGTTTAAGTTAAAAAGCAGATCTAAAGAACCAGTCGATTGTCTTATCTAGCTGTTATTTAAGGAAAAAAGGAAAGGAAAAACGAATCGTGTAAGCGGCAAAGACGTTGCCATGGTGACGGCGTTTTATGCTGCTGCTGCGAGACAACAAGATCGGGATTTTTTTCGTTATAAACATATAAAAGCCAAGACGATTCACTTCTTTGAAAAACATTCGTTATAATCCGATCTTTAGATTTAATATTTACAAAAATCTGTAAAAAATTTGGCAACGTTGGATATATTTATAAATGGTGTAAACAAAAGGCAAATATAAACCAAACTATCGAAAGGGTAGTTGTTAATACTTATTTCAGTAATGATTAACTATATTTAGCTAATAAGCTATAATCTAACCATTTTAATTGGACTTATTCCGCCAAAGGAATTAAGCTTCATATGATTGTTAACAAACTGCCTTTATCAATTACGAATTATAACTTCTATTGAAATGAACTGTTCATTATTATTTACTCTTTTTTAATTATGTGGAAATTATTTTGTAGAATAACTGCAATTTATGCTTGCTGGGGCGTGGTATATCCTTTGGCGAATCGGTGATCGACGACAGTCCTCGGGATTCGACGGCCGTCACACGCGGACACTGCAAACTCTTACGGGTGGAACAGAAGGACTTCCGCTTCCTTCACGAGGTACAGTACGCGAGTTTTCGTTACACTCGTAAGCTCTGTACGTCTTTTCAAATAGAAACGGCACACTTACATATTTTTTTCTGGATTCCGCAGAAACACCGCGATGAACTTGGCAAAACCACGCTGCAGAATAACAGTCCAGCAAAAAATAATGGTAAACCGAATACTGAATGATATACTTAGATTCTGCTACTGCTGAGGATTAAGTTTTACCCTGGTATTAATGAAGGTTCGTTTGTGCCTTTTCTGTAACTATTTTCGTACCCTCGACTATCATTTACAAGTAACACTGTTGGCACGTTGCTGTTGATATCACTCTAATATTATTATTGCCATCAAAGCTAATGCTAATTATACTTTAGTATGATATATTCAAACACTGACCGCAGTCTGCGCCAACTCTAGGAAGATCAAACACTTTCCGTACATACTCGGCATCAATTCATTAACCGTTCGCGATATGGGGACTTGATGAAAAATGTCTGCGAATAGCTCCTTCTAGTTGATCGAGTCACGTAACGTAATTATGTGGGGCGCATATGTTGGTTACGTGTCACTTTAGAAGGGCTATTTTGAGCTGGAAAATTATCGATCTGATGAACTACATGCTATCTCTCGTCTAGAGCGCCAGCAAAATCCCTTCAAATCCCCGAGACGAATTGAATTATTAATAGCTCCCCTTTCTCTGTGTGCTTCGCTAATGGCCAAACATACATCAGACTTAACTTGTTTTCTATACTCTAATGACATTTCATTATTCACCCTTGCTTTTCATTGATTTACGACTTGCCGGGGAGTCAACTGTGGAGTTAGTTGTCTTTACATTTCGCCTTTCAACGGCTCGAAAATCGAATAGTTGAAGAGGGCCATGTGTGCGCTGCTAGGAAAGCTAATTAGGAAGCACTTTACTTTTGCAAAAGGTTGCACGCCGTCACGGTCAACAGCGAGCAGCAAAAGCAGCTCCACATCGCAGCGGAATACATCAGTGGAGACGTCAGCCCCACCACCAGCGCCTCAACTCGTAAGTTGATTAATTACAATTTATTTTCCTTGTGTTTATTCCAATTAAATTATAATTATTTTAACGTGAAAATCATTATATTAAAATTAAAGATTACTCTCATTACATTTTGATTATACTATGAAAATCAATTTTAATTTACACTTACTAAACCAGTTTTAATTATCAGTGCAATTCTCCCTCTGTTTCGACTTTTTTAGCGCCAATTTCAAATCAGCTGTTCAAAGTAAACGAATCGCAAGTTTGGGTATCGTAGCTTCATCGATTGACGTTTTAAAGCGACAAAAATTAGTCTTGTTTTCCTCAACTTTCACGACTCTTATTCCCGTAGTATCGATCTGGCCGCGTGGACAAGAGTCACGTGTAAAAATCGACTTCAGATCTAGTATTTTCAACTCGGTAGGCGATGAAACCAAATCGCTATACATAGGGTTAGCGCACATCGTAATTAACCTACGAAGAGAGGAGGGTGAGAGATCGCCTAAAGGTCGATCTGGTAGCCGCAGGGTAATAACTAAGCCAGATATCGTTTACTCTATACCTCCTTTGGGATAGGCATATCTATGAAAACCTCAAATGATAACAGTAAAAGGCTATTTGGTATCTGAGCCGTGTTTATACCGTTTTTCTAGGGACTTGTTGGCATTCAGCTTGCAGCTCCAGCAGCTGGAATACCTGAATGGATTCAATGTTTAATGTAATTTCCGTCTTTTTTTCTTGAATGAATTTTTAGTCTCCCAATGAGCGAGCAGCTTATCTGGGTAAGGTATTGAAAACCCTAATGCTGTCGTCGTCGACGGGACTGATCCGCGATCGGAAATTGCACTCGCGAGCTTACCGCAATTGTCTGCTGGCCACCGAAATGGTCGACTGGATCCTGCAGCTGAGTCCCGAGGTGCACAGTAGGACGCAGGCCAACGCCATGTGGCAAGTCCTTCGTGAAGAATCCGTCATCGTGCCTGGTAAACGAACCAACACCTCTAGTTAGATAGATAGATAGGTACGGACGGATGGAAGGATGTATGGATGGATGGATGGATAGATGGATGGATGGATGGATGGATGGATGGATGGATGGAGAGCTATATGGTTGGATGAAATTATAATTAGTTATGCATTTGATTAGGTAGATTGTTAGACAGTTAGATAGATAGGTAGATGGATGAAGGGTAAGTAGGAAGTTATAATAGACAGGTAGATAGAAAGGTAGGTAGGTGGGCAGGTGGTTAGATAGATCAGTAGATACATAGATAGACAGTTAGGTGGATTAATACATAGACATTCAAATAGATAGATAGATAGATAGATAAATAGATAGTTGGACGATATCGATAGGCGGTGGATAGATAGGTACATAGGTAGGTACTTAAATAGACACTCAGAAAAGCAGGTAGTTGGAAGAATGAGAACAAGAGGTACTTAAGTAAATGGGATTCTAGTATAGGGTAGATAGATAGACAGATACGTTGCTACGTAGATCTTTAGAAACAAAATTTAATAATCCGTTAGAATCCTCTTCAAGAAGACACACGATCTTTTTAGAAGATAAAAAAAGAAATCAAAGACCTTTGGAGAGTAATCATCGTGGGTGTATGCTTCAGTATCGTCTTTTTTGTCTCTGCTTCCTCCATTTTAGTTGGACATCAGGAACATCAGTTCAAGGATAAACCGTTCTTTTATCGATTCCACGACGATAGTGAGGACGGCGATTCTGTCCGAAAGCCAAGTGCCGATCAAGTGCGAGAAGCAGAACAACGCAAGGACGAGGTTATCGCTCAGCTGACTCAGTTAGCTCCCGATGCCATCCTCAAAGCCATTCTCAAGAAAGCGTAAGTCTCTTGTGTCTTCACTATCCCCGTACATGATCCAAAAATATCTACACATACATGATTCTAATCTAAAGGTTAATTGTTACACTTGAAAGTCGAGTCAACGTTTAGTATTTCTCTCACCGGAAGTTAATCTACACGTTTGCTAACTCGACTGGTGTTTACACAAACCTGATAATCGAGCTTCGACTTGTACAAAGTTTAAATCTTAACATCACTTTAATGTTAAGGTTGACAGTTATACTTGAAAGTAGTTTTTAAAAAAACCTTGTCTGAACTTTTCAACAGACCCCACGAACGATCTCACGACGACCTGGAAATCATCTACGAGGAGCTAGTGCACATCCGAGCGTTATCACATCTGTCGACAACGGTTAAGCGAGAGCTGGCCCACGTCATAGTCTTCGAATCACACCCGCGAGCAGCAACAGTCTGTGAGTAACCATCCGTTACCAGAATTTTTTCTTCTTCTGAAATTTCAATCACACACTTGTGACATTGCAATTATACCAGCGGATGATTTCACTGCACAAGAGACCATTAAGTATACAGTTAATTGGTGTACGTTAAACCATAGAATACGGATGTATTGTCGTATGGAAATCCAGCGTAATCTGAATTGCAACTGCAGAATCTACCGAATCGCACGGTATTTGTCAACTACGATAACAGCAGTACTATAAACCACCAGCCTTACTGTAATTTTACATCGCCTTAAGTAATGTAACTGTCAGCTTTAACAAATATTCGTCCATTTGAAGCTGAGAGATCATTCCCTCTGTCCTGTGTAGACAGTCGAGAGCAAAAAAAGGGGGTTCGCCAATGGTAGGAAACTTACTGATCTTTTAACTTTGGAATTTTATTTTGGCGAAACTTACAACCCGTTTTAAATGAAACTTTACTGTTAGATAAAGTACCACCAGTTGTACACTCGGTATTTTTTTGGCTGCTATATCTTTGAAAACATGGGTGCTATAAGCGATCAACTTTTACCCCAGCAAGAAGCCTTTTCTTTGTTGCTCTTAGACTGTGCTTATTTTGACGGTGATGCGAACGATGCTTACAGCAGCGAGATATGTATTCGCTCGGCGCTGCAGATCTTCTCTGATAAATATGTCGTGCGTGTTTTCATAGTGTTCAATCAAGGAGACGAAGGCGTTTCCTGGTACGTGATCCTCAAAGGCTCGGTTAATGTCGTTATCCACGGCAAAGGAACAGTAACGTCGTTGCACGAAGGAGATGATTTCGGACAATTAGCTCTCATTAACAATGCGCCGAGGTATGATATCACTTTTCCGTCTTTCCCTCGGTTTTCGACCGCCTTTTTGGCAGCGTCGATTTTTAGATAAAAGTTAATCCTGAATCAAGCAAGACGAATTAAAGTTTCCCTTTAAAAAAAAAACACAGGGCAGCGACAATCGTGACCCGAGAGGACGGTTGCCAGTTCCTACGCGTCGATAAGGACGATTTTAACCGCATTCTCCGCGACGTGGAGGCCAATACGGTCCGCCTCAAGGAGCATGGACGCGATGTTCTGGTCCTGGAGAAAGTTTCCTCCAATTCCAGCGCCCGCCACTCTCATTACAAGTAACACACCGGCAAATGGACGGGGCCAAAAATAGAGAAAAAAAAATAGAACCTAATAAAGCTGCCTCCCAGCTGCTATTCTTCAAGACAAGTTTCACTCGTCTGTTTCCAGCCAAATTAAACTGAATTTATGGCTTATTGAACGAGCGACTTGCTAGATTAATGAGAGTAGACCAGACCCAGGGCGCTGGCAAAGGTTCTTTCTTAAAACCAATTAAGCAATTTGGCCAAAAAGTTTGACTTGCTCCTCCAAAGAGGCAGCGCTCTTTTTGAAACTTCTCCAGGATTGACTTTCTGATCCCATGCGACTGGAATTCACCAGAGAATGCAAATTTCAGTTAACCGCTATCAGAATCCAATCTTTTTCCATATGAAGAATATCTTACAGGTTTGAAGCGGAATCAATGGTTACTGACTGAATCTTTCTCTTTAAAACCGCCTAAAGATACACGGTAATGGCCGGAATGCCACAAAAGATGCTGGAGCACTTACTGGAGACCCGTCTGGACGCCCGGCACTTGGGAAGCCGAGAAGAAGACATTGTTCGACCCTATTCGACGGCATCCGATTTGCTGCTTGACGACTTTCTGCTTACCTACATCATGTTTATGCCGACGCATCAGCTCATCACCGAGCTAATGAGAAAATATCCTTTTACCACCAAAAAGAAAACACACAAATCTATAGTTGACAGCATTAATCAAGTTCTAGTTTCTAATACTTTAATAGTTAACTTATTTCATTATTACTATCAAATTTAGTTCATTAAAGTAAATGGATCGTTTGTATAATAATTCGCTTTTAGAACCAAAAACTTGACGACGTTGTTTTTTTTTGTGTGTGAATATTAGATGTTCTGTCAAATTTCATGGCTGGAGACATAAGTTTTGTATTGCGCTTGTGCATCTCACGCTCGAGAGACGTTTTCCTTGACGACTTGACTCGATTACTTATCGGATCGAATCGCCGACGCAGGATAAAGAATTCGTGGTGGCCAGCAAAGGCAGGGTCGTCAACTTCGTTTACCAGTGGGTGACAACAATTAGGGAGCCTGTCTTTGAAGAACAAATCACCCATTCTTTTATCGAGGTACGCAATACCGATAATGATACAATTTCAATTTCCACTGTAAACGATCGCCATGTGGTCTAAAAAAACAGATTCTTTACAATAAATTACTCGATCCTGTTTAAAATTTTCTCTAATTTTTAAATTATTATGTCTTATAATTATATATTATTATTTTGAAATATCATTTATATTTAGAGTGGTATTATTTGATTCATTATATCGATATAAATTAATCACAGTTAAATTACATATTATGTTGTTTTTTTTAACTATTATTATGCAGCAACTTCACAGCGAGGTGCACGCCGACGCCCGTTTATACCAGACCCTCCGGGAGGAAACAGGGATGCTGGACCACGTGCTGGAGCTGCTAGCCGAGTACCGTGTCAACATACAAAATGGCGGCTCCTTGGCGTGCCAGACGTGGACCTTACCTTCGGGTGGTCAGTCTGTTTCGCTGTTTAATTCCAGCAGAAAAGGGTCCGATAATGGGTCGATAACCAGCGGCGACCGCCACCGGCCGATTCGCAGCGATGACGACAGTAAATGAATATATTTCTTGGGTGTCAAATCCTTGCCGTGACGTTAAAATTTTTTATTGTATTTCTCCTTCACGCCCGACAGTTATTTTCCGAGTTTATTGTGCCGATCACACGTACTGTACTCTACGGCAGCCGTTCAACGCCACTGCCGAGGCAATTAAAAACAGCGCCGCCGATAAGCTGGGATTACGACACGAGGATTTGGTTCTGGCTGAAGTCAAATCCAACGGTAAATTAATGAGGACTGCAAATCTATTTTCTGTAAATCAGCCTAATGGTTATAGTCTGGAGCCTTAAAAATACGGGTACTTGCTGTGGGGAATAGTTGATTTGCTCATTACTCCCAAGTTTTCAACGCTAGAGCAGCGTGAAAAATACTGAATGTAGAACTGTGAGTACTTGATGCACTGGTAAATTTGTATTGAAAACAATTCATTAGTTTTGCTAGAATAAAATGATAAAGATTTGTTAATAATTTTTGCCATTCACAAGATCTTGTTTTTCCCTCCTCGTGACTGTACAACTTGGTTTGATTTCCTAACCGTCTTTGTCTCAACAGG